>LNAR01000141.1:0-11485 GCA_001630585.1 Pseudogymnoascus sp. BL549 | reverse complement strand
GTTTATTTTGAATGAAGCGAGGGATAGGGGATTGATACCATCTCTACCATACTATGCATATGAGCACGCTACTCTGTCTTATTTTTTGTCGATTGAAGTGAGAATGGTGTTTTTTGGTCTTATTCAGTGATCGAAAGAATGAGAAATGAGCCAGATCGGATGGGGAAGAATTGCATACTGTTCTGCGATTATCAGACCTGTTTGATCGAGAGGAACGATCAGTCCACTGTGACCGAGGTAATAAGCATTTACCCCCCTCGCAGGGATAGGTTTATCCAGACTGACATTTGGGTTTAACCTTTTTAGCCTGCGCGGGGTGGGATTTAGGCAGTCCTGATCCTGGCAAAACAGAGGAGGTGGCGTCATGAACGTGGTGGCACAGAGAGAAGAGGAGGGGGATAGCTGATTTTGAGTGGTTGTTTCTGCGGCATGTTTTGTGAGTTGGACAGTATATCCACCATGTGTCTATTAGAAATACACACAAAGGGTTCCTCTTGTATTGTGTGTAGCAAATACGCTATGTTTCCACGCATTTATCAGGCCATTGTTCTCTCATAACAGACATGAACTCGCCCCTTTCCCCCGGACGCCACATATGCGGCACTCAACCTCCTATTTAGCCACCCAGGTACCGCACTCACATACAGTATCTACCCCATGAATGAACCCTTGTAACCCCGCTATTTTAGCCATATTGTTTCTCACGAGATGCTGGGGCGGTGCAACGGTGTGGCGCAAAAAAACGAGGGGAGGGGGTGAATAGGTCCCAACAAGGAAGGAAGGTGGGTACGAAGACGGAGAAGGACTAAAAGAGGACATAAGATGGAGAGTTTGGGTAGCTCGAGGTTAATGACGCGTGTCCCGTTGTGTTAGACTTGGGAGAAGTGTATTTTTCGATGTGGTGATGTGGATTTATGCCTTTTAAGAGGGGATACATAAATATAATAACCCGAAAAATATAACATTTCCTATTTTTCTTTTTTTTTTTAAAAAAAAGGGGGGAGAGTATATCAAAACACAACACATAGCAGAACCCAACCCAATCAAAAAGCTAAAATTAAATCCTAAACACCGAATCCCCACTCTTTCCCCTTTCCTCTCCTCCGTTTTCTATCAAAAATACACCTATATACCGCCGGTATATCAACAACCGAGCAGAGCACTCGTACCGGCTCCCATATTGGACCCTCTCCCCCGTCCATCTGAGAAATGGGAACTAAGTGCGGAGAGAGTGGTGGGGCCGCAAATATAATATGCGTTGTCATGCCGGTGGGGAGGATGTTGTGAGTATAAGGTTTTTTAAGATTAGGGATTATGGATTATGGATTATGGGCCACAGGAGGGTGGAGATGGGACGGACCGGAATAGGTGGATAGTGGTATTGGAGCAGGTGGGGATTGGGAGAGCGTGCTTGTCGTGTAATTTACTAATGGATGTGATGTTAAAGGATGGTTTCTGGTTTGGTTGAAGTCTCACTTTGGCTTCCCATTTCGAGAGTATTTTTTGGGATTCTGAAAATTCCAATGAGTATATAATAGACATACCAGTCTAGATCAAAGACGAAAGCGCTTCAAGGTGTTCAGAAACCGATAATGTGGTCCCGAGTACCTAAAGATAGAGTAGCAGTCAGTCAGTGCAAGGCTATTCCCTCCACTTGATACTTGGTTGTTTTGGGCGCGGCCTGTTGTCGTCGATGAGCTGTCGTCACCACTACCCATTCTCGTCAGCGTTTCTTCTCACCGCTCCATCCTCATTGTCGCTCTGTTTCTCTCGAATCGAGGAACAACCCCAAGCCTCTATGTTGCCTCGGAGACTGGGTTCTTGAACTCCTTTTGGGTACATGGAGATCCAGCCAGTAGGCCCTGTCCCATTCGAAATTTTGTGATTTGCCCAATATGTGTAAGAGAAGCCGGTAAGAGAATCGTTTCGATGATGCATTTATGGGCAGAATCAACGTCGGCCCAAGTCGAGAAGCAGCGCCATATTGGTGAGAGGAGTCGGTCAATCGAATTCCCCAATTCTCTTTTTTTTTCGGTGATGTCGCGTTCAATGAGTATCTCTATACTTTCCTTGACAGCGGATCTCACCTCTAGAATTCACTCCACCGTAGTTCAAACTCCACCTTCCCTGCAGACGTTTTCTACCATAATTCCATGTCCGTCACGACACACATTCCATATACGCCAATATGAATTCCATCTGCAGGGCATCTACTCTTACCTCCCAACTCCAACTCATAGTCTACATACGGCAGTTTTTATAGCATCGATCAGGTGAAGGCTAGGATTCAGAATGCCGCTGCTGCGGACTTATTACACGACGAACACGCTGCCAATCTCGGTCTTGCACGGCAGAAGTCCGCTGAAACTGCCGCCTGAGGTCTCGGTGACAGAGAAAAACAAAAGTAATCTTCTTTGCATGCTCTCTTCTAGGGGATGCGTTCCTACTCTACTGAGCGAGTGGTTGGAATTTCGGTGACGGGAATTCAAGGTCGGCGAGACTCAGAAAATCGGAGAGAATCTGTGGCTGGTGACGAGAATGCATGGTACGTGAAATCTATATTCAAAGTCATCATCGCCGTGGCGTTTGCTAGTAGCGATGAGTTTCGGGGCTTCGCCTGTATGGAGGAAGGGGTATTCTCTCTTCTCCTTCGTAGGTTTTGTCTGGTGTTTCTGTTTTGAGCGGAGTGGACTGTTCCTCTTATATGACCTCTGTCTCACGTTGGAGACCAAGCTGTTTTTCAGGGTAAAACTTCACTTTCATTGGATATTCCTAGAATAAAGTCCCGAGGGCTCGGAGACAGGCACGCTGCTGTGTTGCTTCTACAAAAAGTGAAGACAAAATAAAAATAATTAATAAAATGGGTATGCTATGCTATGCCTTTGTTAATAAACCTACATCTCTCCCCGCTACTCCTTCACCGCCACCACCTTCTTCGCCTCCCCCGGCGCAACATGCACCCCATGCCACGCACAGCTCAAATTCCCCCTCTGATTCCAAATCCCGCGATAATCCTCCGGCTGCGTATTATAACTCTCATCCGTAGCCTTGACCAGAACCTCGCCCCCCTTATCGCCCTCATCAGGGATCACAAAGCGCCATCGCTTCCACCACCAGCTCTTGCTGCCTTTGCCCTCGTCGCCCATTAGCTCGGCTTGCGCCCAGGTTTTGCCGTGGTCGATTGATATGTCGACGCGCACGATTTCGCGGCCGCCGCCGCTGTAGGCGTAGCCTTCCACGTTGACCTTCCCGCCTGCCTCGGGGCGTTGGATGCGTGTGATGGCGCTGGTGACGGGCATCTCTTGGATACTAGGCGCCTTGCTCCAGTCGGGCTTTGCGACGTTGGGACCGAAACACTTGTAATCTCTGCGCTGCCACTGCGTTGTGCTCTCCTCGTCGCTGAGTGTGATTTTCTTGAGCCACTTGACACTCCGCGCCGCCACATTGCCCGGCACGATGACGCGGAGGGGGAAGCCATGGTCGGCAGGTAAAGCATCACCGTTCATCCCAAAGGCGAGGAGCACGTCGCCCTGGGAATCGAGGATCTTACTGAGTGGGATACTAGCGCCGTAAGCTTCTGCGCCTTCGAATTGTGCGTGCTTAGCGTCGGGGCCAGGGGAGGATAGGTCGAGGCCTGCATCGGCGAGAACGTCGCGGAGTTTCACGCCTGTCCACTCTGCGCAGGATATGGCGCCGGCTTCCCACTGGAGGCCGTTGGTGCCTTTGTCGGGGACGGCGCGGGTCATGTCTGCGCGGCGGTTACCTGAGCATTGGAGTGTTGCGGTTACGGTGTGTGTGCGGAAGCGGGATTTGAGGTCTTCAATGGTATAGGTTTTCTCGTCGCCGGAGGGGAGGGTGATGGTTAGGCTGTGCGGTTGGTCTTCAGCCGGTGGAACCCACATGTGGTTCCGGACGTAGAAGAGGGGTGTGGGAGTGAGGAAGGGGGAGAGGCCTTCAGGGGGTGTTTCGGCGTTGCGAGGTCGTGCGGTGAGTGTTAAGAGGCGGGGATCACGTTCCGGGTCGGCAATGAAGGGATCGGGAACTGTTGCGGCAGGGAGCTTGCCATCAACGAGATCGTCTGGTGAGATTTCCCCGATTTTGTACTCCTCGAGAATCTCGTAGACATCTTTGCGCTTGTGGATTGAGAATATGTCCCAGTACGGGTCCAGACTACCCCCGCACGCGCGCAGGATCACCTCGCCGCCGGGGTGCGCTGGGATCCAATCTGTAATATCGTAGACAGAGGTACCGCGGGTGACCCAGGGCCGAGCCGAGGCACCATCGTGGCTACGGATTTCATCAAGGCGGTAATATTGTACCCCCTCCTTCAGCTCAGTTTTTGTTTCTGGCTGCTTTTGGGGTGGTGGATCAGTAGTGATTTTGTGGGATTGTAACTGTTTAGGGGCATCCTTCTCGCGGGAAGGGAATGCGACTTGTGAGCCGAGCAGAACAGTCAGAATTCCTCCGCCGGTAAGTGCAAGTATCTGGCCATTCCGTTTGGGAGGTTGTCGTAGATGCTCCTTTCCCGGAAATGGATGCGCATTCTTCGCGCTCGTCTGGATGGTGCGTCGGACAGGTGTCGCGGCTAGCTCGCCAGTGCAGAATTTCGATACGGGCCGCCAGAACTGGCGAACGAGCTTCCTTGTCGCCATGTCCCGACCGTTATGTATATTGCGAATGTGAAGCCGTACAGGCGTTGTTGAAGATGTATAAGGTCGTCGTTTGCTTGCTCGAAGTGTTGTTGTTCAGCGGTCACAAGGACTACGTTGGCGCTGTTCCGCCATCGGGGAGCTATCACGTAACAGATGAGGAGAGTCGTTTGTCGATGCGACAAGCAGGCAAGAGATTGTGCTGTAACCTTCACGGCTTCCTCGTCTGTACTTAGTCAAGCGGGGCGAGGCGTGACAAGACTGGACCATTCGTTGCCACTGTCAGTGAGCAAAAAATAAAATTGGCCAATCATGAGTCAGGGCTGGCAAGAAATCGGCAGGCCTGGAATTTCGTCATTGGTCAGCCATCGGTGTGTCGGCGGATTTATTCCGACGGTATCCGCTTTTTGAGACGTACGGTGGTCGGGAGGGTTCCGTTGTGTCGTTTTGAATGGGGAAGGAGGGCGAAATGAAGGGCGGAAAGGCGAAAAATCGAAACTGTAGCTGCATGTCATACCATCAGTGTTGGTGTTGTGCCTTCTCCAAATGCCCTGAAGATATGCAGATATATGCGGATTTGTATCTGTATCTGCAGGACATGGAATGAGCAGATGCGGGGTGGTATACATCACCGCCATATCCAGTTGGACAGTGAACAATGCCAGAGTGTCGCAGAAAGGTACTTGTGGAGAAGGAACAGAGTTCAGGATCCAGAGACCGAACAAACACATGAAAAGAAGAAGAATATGAGAAACAAAAGTAGAAAATAAAACCAGGCTCCCTCTCTAAGCCGTCCAAGTGATAACATATGGGAAAAACAGTACTTCCCTCTCCGCCTTCGTTTCTCTTTCTCGTCAATCACTCACCGTCGCCGTGACCACCGTCCCCGGCCACAGCACCTCGCCACAACCACAACACGTCTCGAAGCAACGCTCTGCACGCGAATATCACGGACTGATATGAAGGAAAGAAGAATCGCAAATGGGAGAATTGATATATATATCGGTTCGCATCGTCCTTGAGGACTGACAGCGCTGCCAGAGAAAGCGGGCACTGTGATTGGCTGGAGAGAGCAGGGGATCGATTGCGACATGAGGGAGGGTTATGATTGGATGAATGAAGCAAAGGGGGCACAAGGCTGAGAGGGCGAGACTGTGAAGATTGAGGGGGTTCTCAGGTTCTATGAACACAAGCTAAAACACAGAAGCAAAATATAAAATAAAATAAATACGAGTAGCTCTAGGCACTAGCTCTATAGGAAACAAAAACCAAAAACCGAAAATTCGGCCATTTTATCACTGCTTGCAGCTGCGGCTCCGTTCGTCTTGTTCGGAGCCACTTGTCGCAGCACTGCTCCACGCTGCCTCTCCAGCATGATGACCTGTAATGTTGTCGGCATGTCCATCATACAACTCGCCATATAATCCCTCAATTGGATATTTGCCCATCGAGTTGGCCAGCACCTTGGTGAGGAGTTTTTTTGGTAGTTTCACCCCCAGCTGCTCAAGACCCTGAGCGATCTCACGGCTACCGCCTCGATTGGTATTGCTAGCGGCCGCGCGCTCGGTTGGATTGCCGCTAGGGTGCTGACCCGCCCCTGTGGAGGCGGGTCCCTGCGATGGGCTTTCGATGTCGACTGTGTTTCGTTGAGAACTATCAAGACACGAAGAAAGAAAGTTAGTCTCTTTGTCATTTAATTAGACTTTATGGGAAATTAAATATCTCTTGAAGTGCCCAGGATGTTGAGAAAGGAAGACGGATGTCTCAAGTTTACCTTGTGGACTTAGAGGTTTGTTGCTCGGAACGGCCCGAACAAGTACCAGAAGGAGGCATTTTGGATGGATTTCTTGTGTTCAGAAGGGTGGAAAGGCGACAGGCTATTTAGAATTGAATAGTCTACAGTGTTCTCTTTTCAAGTTGGTGTAGGAAATCACTTTGTATTTATAGGCCATATTGTATCGACAGCAGTGCTGCTTCCTTCCAGCTTCTACAATTTTATTACTCGTGGCTCCTCCACACGCCCCCATTTTGTAAAATGCATATGCAAAATGCAAATTTAACGTAGAGCCTGCCAGAGACTTTAGACGTTGAAGGCTTTTAAAAAAATAGAGTTTGTTATATTGAAATGCACTTTGCATTTTGCGCCTCCCAGTTTGTAAAATGCATATGCAAAATGCAAATTTAACGTAGAGCCTGCCAGAGACTTTAGACGTTGAAGGCTTTTAAAAAAACAGAGTTTGTTATATTGAAATGCATTTTGCATTTTGCACTTGTCCCTACGCCCAATGATTGGTCGTGGTGGGCGTCTTGTTGTCGGTGAGCCAGTTCCATCAGCTCTAGGCTGAGCATCACCTTGCATATGAACCCCGGTCCATCCTTTCCCATTTGGGACGCACTGTAAGAGCTGCCGCTACCCATTTCCAACACATCAGATAGCCTTGTCTTGTGATGCGTCGTCGTTGCCTCGCACTGTTCAATGAAACTGCGCGTCAATCACGTTTCCTCAGGTTGAACCAACAAGCGGTGATGGTTTGTGACCGCAGCAAAGAGACACAGTCGTCTTTTGTTTACCCGCAACAATGGTCAAGAATTGGGATGCCGTACAAGAAGAGCTGCGCCAGCTCTATTGTGTTGACAACAAGCCACTTCACGAGGTGATGCGGGTGCTTAAGGGCAAGCACGGGTTCACCGCATCGTAGGCCCTCTAACAGTAGTCTCATATCATGACTACATCGCTGACACTGTCTTTAGCGAAAGAGCATATCGTACCCAGCTACAAAAATGGGGTTACATGAAGTACAGTACGCAGAAGTTTCCAAATCCTGGGAGCAAGATTCGGCGAGTGAAACGACCAGATGCTACCAGAGTAGCTACTTCTAATCTGGACCATTCTACCATCAACTCTACAACCACTACGGTGTAAGCTGCCCGGTAGATTTCGACCTTCTCTTCCATCGCTAACATAAGTAGCTTGTCATCTACCTACTCTGCACTTGGTAACTTCGAGGCTAGTCCGCCAATATTACAGTTCGACGCATCAAGCGGTGCGCCCTTGAATAACAGACCTATCAACTATGACGATTATCTTCCACGACCATCAACCTTTGTTACCAGCGCGACTAGCTATCTCAACGATGGAAAAACCCCCTTGCACGACGCCGTCATTGCTCAGAACGAGGGTCAAGTTAGATACCTGCTATTCAGCCAAGCCGCCGTTAATGTTAAAGATTCCTCTGGCAACGATCCTCTTCATTACGCTGCACTGGGTGGCGACGTCAACATAGTTATTCTACTACTTCGATTTGGGGCGGATGTCTGTGCCAAGAATGACTCCGAGCGTACGCCTTTGCACATGGCCATGGGACATATCCAAGTTGTTATATTGCTGCTCAAAGAGGGTGCATCTCCATCTAGCCAGGATAGAAACGGGGACACCCCGTTTCATTTCGTCTTTGACCGCGTTTTAAAAATACCCCATCAAATTTCAACCATTGATATCCTACTTGAGCATGATTGTGATCTCAACATAGAGAATAATAGTGGACGAACGCCATTTTTAGACCTGTTGGGTCAATATTCTTACTACTCCGAAGAAAACAGATTCCTCGACTGTGTTGCTCGGATGCTTCACAAGGGAGCCGACGTGACGAAATTAGGCGCAGACGGAAGATCGCCTTTCCAAGTCTTCTTATCGAATGGGGAAGCTAATGACTACTTTCGGTTTGCTTTTAAAGACCAACAGGACAACCTGATTGACACCTTGGAATCCTTCATCCAGAAGGGAGCGTCCTGCTTCACAGAGATGTCAGACAAAAGCCTACTAGTCACATTTTGTTTCCGGTCAATAAGCAGATACCGGCCCTTTCAACAAAACCTGGCTCGGACACTATGCGCTCTGACCAAGCCTGACAAGGTCGTAAATGGAACCTCTGTCCTTCATGAGCTCTCGGCGGCATGTGAACAAGATGTCGGTTACGTTAAGTGCGTAAACATTCTTCTTCAAAATGGAGCGGACCCTAACTCTAGAAATCGGGACGGCAAAACACCTCTCATATTGGCACTTGGACGGAACCGACTGACGAACAAGAATTTTGTATTAGCTCTAGTAGCAAAGGGAGCTGACCCTTGGCTTTCAGATCCATCTGGAGACTGCGCGTTCTTTGCGGCATTTAGGATCTTTTCAAAAACCCATCCAACTGTTATAATGGATATTCTATCCTTGGATGTCAGGAATAAAGAAGAGAGAAGCATTGGTGCGTTTGAAACGGAGGGAGTCAGGACAATAAGAGATCAGTGGCCAGAATGGGCGGAGGCACTGGTGGCCCGGACATGGAGTGAAGCCAGACTGGCCTTACAAAATCATAGCTACACACGTCCAGCGAACATTGACAATGAGAAGTTGAGTCAACTGGCGTGCACCAACTTAGCCGAAAGGCATCTACGGCTAGCCAAGGAGCTGACCGATACACCTGAACAAGAGCTTAGTTATGTTTTGGAAATTCTTCGCGATTGTCGCGCACATCGCATTACTCTGGATACAAAGCACTACGAGCAGCTCTTAGATCTTTATCCTTAGACGAAGAGTCGCAGGGATGACGAATCTGATATAAGAAACGGGCGAGATTTCTCACAGGTATGTCCTTGTTTACTCTTCCTCATACAAAGCGCCATTTGTCAAATCTGTTTCGCAAGGCTAGATTATATGGAGAATATTATTAGGGGCCACCCACCCAACCTCCCCAGCTTCGAAGTAGGAGGTAAGCATTACAGGCCACCAAATTTCACATCGCTGGCAACTGACAGTGACTAAGCGGTTCGCCTAAGCAGAAATCAACCCATCAACACATCTCCAATTCGCAGTCTCCAGGAAGGGCATTCATTATCGGCATGGAAAATAAGAAATAAACCGCCCCGACTATGGACATGACTTCACCTTCCTACCACGACGAGGTATTCTCTCACATCGCGCAGAGAAGGGTGATGAGGCGATCCTCGCTGCTTTTTTTCTTCTTATTCGGATAAAGTCGACGTCGATCTTAAGGGGGAGAGTGGTCGGACTGTGCTTTTCATGGGCCGCTTAGAACGTGAACGGGGCCGTCGTCAAGCTACTGTTTGAGATGTGCAGAGTCGATATCGGGGCGAGGTGAGGGGTGGGTTCGGTGGCGGGATGCCGCTTTTGCGGGTGGCTGTGGACGGGCACGTATTTTCAGAAATATCTAGCCATAGAAATTGAAGGAAAGCCCTATTCCTAGTCTATACACCCAGTAAATGCAAATTAAACACATTGACTCATCAAATCATTGCCTTATTAATTTACCCCCACCTCTCCTAGCCCGTCACTCCAGCGCCTCCCACTCCGCCTCCAACTCCGCCAGTGCCTCCGCCCTCGCAACCGGATCATCCATATCCACCACCCCCTCCTTCTCATTCTCCTTACCCCTCCTCGTCTTCCTCTCCATCGCCTTATCCACAACCTCAACCAACATTCTCATCCTCCACGCACTCTCCACCATCTCCTGCCTGTACATCTCATCCTCCGCCCCCTTACTCCCCCTCCTCACCTTCGCGCCACGAACTCTTTTGTCTCGCGCTTCAATCCCCGTCTCCACCGCCCCGAGCAGTTCATCGGTAGTCCTCACGTCGCGGTTTGCATCAAAGTACATACGAAGCATTATCTCCACCGCCCAGCTCAGTCGCGCGTTATCCTCCAGCGAGCTCGTGTTGGCGGCGAAGGGGAGGAAACAGGTCGCTAGTGTTTCTTTTGTGGGTGCGTCGTCGGGGGAGGGGTTGGAGGGCGCGGAGTGGTCGATTAGCCAGGATATTATGGCTTGGGTGAGGGTGGACAGGGAGGCGGGGGGAAGGGTGGAGGCAGGGGAGGGGCGGAGGATGTTGGTGTAGACGGGGAAGGGGAGGTGGGTGATGTGGGAGGCGAGGAGGTCAGAGAGGGAGTATGGGGTTAGGGAACTGGTTGTTGGGGTTTCTTCGCAGATCTTGAGGAGCTGGGTTGAGTGTTAGTTATGTGCGTGAATGTAGATGTGGGTTGGAGGAGGGGGACTTACAAGAGCCATAAGGCGGGTTTGGAGTTCCCTCACCTCTGGGCCAGTACGTCTAAGCCAATCTTCAGAAGGGTCATCAACATCGAGATATATCGACGGAGCCCTATACTCCTCCATCTCCTCCATTTCCTCATTCTTCATCTCCATCACCTCCTCCTTCCACACCGGCGGGAACTCCGCCACAGCCCTTTCCGAACCATCCGCAAAAATCGCCTTCACAGCGCGCTTCCACACCTGCCTCCTCCCACCAGGTTCATTAAGCAGTAGAAACCCTCCGAGAATCGATTCCTCCAGTCCTGCTCCCTCCCGCTCCTCACCGTCCGAATCAAGCAGCGAGATCCGCTCCTGCACATCCCTCTCCATAACCTCGATCAGAAATTCAAGCCACAAGAACCAACACTCCCACCTCGTCCTCCGCCAAACCGCACAATTCATCGCCCACCCAACAACATGCCAAAAATCCTTCGCCTGGGTCCAAACCCCCTCTCTCGCAAGCGGGTGGTTAATCCCATCATCATCAAACGCGCCCCCCTCTCCCTCTCCTCCCCCCAACGCCTCCCTAGCCTTCCTCTTCGTCCCACGTTCCCAGCGCTGCGCGTCAGCTTCAAAGCGGAAAGCTTGGCCCAGCCCGGAATCCTGGATGCTGACTAGCGCGGGAAGGAGACGGAGGTAGGAGAGGGCGTGCAGGCCGGCTTGGTGGTCGTCGAGCGATTTGGAGTGTGTGGTGTGCCGGGGGTGGATGGGGAAGGTGGAGATGAGATCGAGGTACGAGGGGGGTGG
>LNAR01000127.1:0-72469 GCA_001630585.1 Pseudogymnoascus sp. BL549 | reverse complement strand
CTCAATAGGAGTGAATTCCTATTGAGCTGCCCTTGAGCCCCACCTTACAATAGGAGCAGGAGCTCTCAATAGGAGTGAATTCCTATTGAGCCCCACGCTATAATAGGAGTGGCCCTGCCTTGAGGCTCATGATGCCTTTGAGACCTGCGCAACAATAGACACCTGACCCGCCTGTGGCCCACCCCTGACCTGCTCCTGCCCCCTGTTAATAGGGGACAATAGGAGTGGCCCTGCCTTGAGGCTCATAATGCCTTTGAGACCTGCGCAACAATAGACGCCTGACCTGCCTGTGGCCCACCCCTGACCCGCTCCTGCCCCCTGTCAATAGGGGACAATAGGAGTGAATTCTTATTGACCTATACAACAATACTAAGAGGACCCACCCCTACACCCACACACGCTCCTGTGCCGCTGTCAGGGGAATCACATACAATTTAGAGTAGGAATCCTACACCCATGCCAACGCCACACCTGTGCCAACCCTATGGGGAACCACATACAAATTTAGGTAGGAATCCCACACCCACACTCACACTCAAACTTGTGCTGCCCCTATGGGGAATCACATACAAATTAGGGTAGGAATCCCACACCTACTCTCACACCCTTACTTGTGCCACTCCCTTGGGAATCACATACAAATTTAGGTAGGAATCCCACACCTACACCCACTCTCACACTCATGCTGCCCCTGTGGGAATCACATACAAATTAGGGTAGGAATCCCACACCTACACCTACACCTATTGACACATGGGTCCCTATTGCATTGTGAGCCTTAAGGCAGGGCTACTCCTATTGTGTTGTAGGGCTCAATAGGAATTCACTCCTATTGACACATGGGGCTCAAGGGCAGCTCAATAGGAATTCACTCCTATTAAGAGCTCCCACTCCTATTGTAAGGTGGGGCTGAAGGGCAGCTCAATAGGAATTCACTCCTATTTAGAGCTCCTGCTCCTATTGTTGTGTGGGGCTCAATAGGAATTCACTTCTATTGAGGGTGGCCAGACCCACAGGCCTAAGGTCTATATATTCAACCCTTCTTCCACTTCTTCCTCTCTTCTTCTTAGTTCCTTCTTCACACTTCTTCTTCAGATCAGGGGCCCCTGTGCTACCTACACTACCAAGTCGAGCTCCTCTCGCTCTTCTCTCCTCTCTCCTTGTCTTCTGGCCCAAGCCACCAATCCTGCCAAACACACGCTCCCAACAGCGTGAACCCTTCTACCCACTCCCCCACCCTTTCAGCTCAACTTCACTCACTCACTTGCGCCACTCCCTCAACTGCGCCACTCCCTCAACCACCACAATGTCTAACTCTTGCGCCACCAGCGATGCTGCGCCATCCCCTCCTCCTCGCATCCTCTCTCCGCCACCACCCTATGTTCAGGGTCTTGTTGGTGCTGGCCTCGCCTTCTCGCCAGTGACCCTCCCGATTGTCGGCTTTGAGATCCCAGTAGGCACTTGGGCTGACAAGGATCACAACCCCAATGTTGTCAACGCCTTCTTCGATAACCACAGCTGCCTCCACTTCCGCATCACTGACTACAATTGTGCTGGGCGCCGCTGCCCTGTCTACTCTGCGCCTAGCGCCTGCACTATCCTCTCTATCTGCTTCCAGTGGCCATACACCAGCCTTGCGCCAGCCCGCCTTTGCGAAGTCATCGACCAGAATGTCTGCGATGCATACAAGCAGCACGCCGAGAGCTGCGCCCAACATAACTATAACGTGCGCAAGCGCCAGGAGGCTGAGCGCTGCTCCCACAACTAGCGCTTACAATTGGACATGGTAGCGGCAGTGGCACCTCTCTTCTCTTCTTCTCTTGTGTTAGTATGGATGGATAGATAGATGGATAATAGATGGGTAGATAGAGAATGAAGATAATCTCGCCTCCCTATTAAATGCGCCACCCCCTATATGTGCTACCCTAGTAGTTTGCTATATATATCCTTAGTCCCTACTTGTAGAACTACTTATCCCCCCTCCTATAAATACCCCTACTCCCTTCCTCCTATGCTCCTCTCCTTCCCTCACATACAACAAAGCTTCATTGAACCACTATAATAGAGTGGTGGGTGGGCGTGCTAGCTAGAGCTGGCGCCAGCGCCCCTAGGCTGCCCTGATCATGCCTGAAAAGATCCCCTCTAGCTCCTCGAGCGTCTGGTCCTGGATTCGCTCGCAGATCGTGAGCCTAGGTGGCGTCCCTGGCTCCCACGCTACAACTAGCTGCCTGCCATTATGTTCCTTCCCAAGCACAAAGTCCCTGTCCATGTTATGGGCATGTAGCCCCTGGCTCTTGACAGCTCGGAATAGCTGTACAATATCCCAGCTAGGGGTGGTTGGCACTGGCGCTGGCGCTGGCGCCTGCTCTGCCTGTAGCTGGGTCCTTACCTGATGGCCTTGCCATATGATCTCTCCTAGGGAACGTAGCGTGTCAGCTGGCCATGCTACAACAGTGTCCCAGTAGTATACCGGCTCCTTATAGATAGTAGAGAACCAGGACGTCCGGCTAGTAAGGCCCTTGCTCTGGTTACTCTTAGTAGGGTTCAGGAAGGTGCTATCGTTAGCATGCAGTAGGACCCAGTGTGTAAGCCGGACCAGGAGCTTGTACTCAGTCTGCCAGCGCCAGCGCCACTGCTTCCCTAGATGCTCCTCAACTGCCTTGCACGTCTTTTGGTAGATTATCTGGTAGGCTAGGTTTGCCCAGCCCTTACAGGCCTCGCCATTGTCAAAGTCAAGGAGGAAGTTGATGAGCGCACTCGCTGTCTGGAACCGGCCCTTGTTCCCAATGACACTGTGTGGCAGCTGTAGCTCGCTGTCTACACAGAACATCTGCTCCATCCCCTCGTGGCAGAAGCGGACCTGGGTGAGGTGCGCCATGCTATTGTCCCCTGCTAGCTCAGGGCGCAGCTGGTGGCTCCGCCTTAGAGCGCTCGCAATGTTGTGCTGGAACTGGTTGAGGTTAAGGCTGTGAAGGAAGTCGAGCCATGCCCGCTGCTTCCGACAGTTGCTAATGCTATAGCTGCTGCTACCTGCTGTCATATCGTTCTCGCTGTCACTACTCTCGTTGTTGTCCTCATCCCACCATGTGCTAGCGCTAGCGCCAGCGCCAGCACCGCCGCCACTGCCTATATTATACCTTGTGAACCACTCCTTGACCTGGCCTAGCCGGACATATACATCACAGAGGTCACGCACAGTTCGCCACCGCCGCTGGTACTGTGTGTGGTGTAGCATGTTGCCGGCTAGGAGCTGGTCTGCGTGCGGTTGGGCCACCTAGAGCGTCACCCAGTTCATCTTCGGGAGGAACCAGCCAATGCCATATGCCTCTATTGTCCCTGCCATGCCAACGCCCCCAAGAGTAGCAGGCTTGCCATCGCTTATCCGCCTCCACCAGTCCTTGTATAGCAGGGGCTCCTGCTCAATGGGGGCGCTACTGTAGCTATACCGGAGCCCCTGGAGCGCAAGGACCATCACAATAAACTCGGGGAGGGAGTGTGTCTCGCTAGTCCTGCTTAGCACATACTCGAACAAGAGGCAGTGCTTGTTCATCTGCGCCTGGAGGAACTGGAACAAGTCAACGCTAGGAATGATGTAGTACAGAAGTGGCGCTGGCGCTGGCGCTGGCACTGGCATTAGCCCTGTCTTTAGCAGCAGCGGCAGGTCCTCCCAGGCCTGCAGCCATCTTACTGTCTCATCAACTAATACTAGCGAGAGCCGGTGCTCCTCCTGGATCCCATACAACTTATGCATACCGCTAGCGATGTTCACATGCGCCTGTGTCTTGCTATGGAGGTAGCTCTGGAGGCAAGCCTCCTGTGAGAAGGCAGTGGCGCCACCAGCCTTATAGAGGCTCTTAACATAGGCTGGGTCGAGGGCGATGTTCTCTAGGCTGTTATTGCCAAAGACATGGACCTTGGTTGCGTCAAAGGGTGCCTTGACAACATTGTAGAACTGGCTATACACGTACCTATTGTGGTACACCTGGCTCTGCGGGTCGGTAGCTATGGTCTGGCTGCTTGTATCCTGTAGTGTTGCCTATGTATATGCCTGGCAGGTAACCCTATCCTTTCTAGCTGGGTCACAACTCTTTGCGCTGGCGCTGGTGCTGGCGCTAGCAACAGCTGTCTGCCACTGTTTAACAAAGGATTCTTGGCAGCATCAGCGGTAGAGAAAGGTCTCGCTAGTGCTAGGCTGCTTGCCCTGCAACAGGAGCTGGGCTGTAGGCGACGTGACCTGCTTGCCAATGTCAATATATACATTGTCAGAGACTAGGAAGGTATTGTCAGTTGTTGTGGCCCAGCGCTTGCGCTACTGCCGAAGCAATTGAGCAAGGGTTGGCTTGAGGTAGTTAAGCTTGTAGTTCTTCTGGTTGAGGAAAAGCGTGAGCTGGCGGAAGCAGGCAAAGCAGGGCGACATATTAATGTGTGTGAGGATGCTATGCCAGAGCTTGTCAAGATACTCAGGGTCAATTATGTATGTGATAAACTGCTGTCAGGAGTTTATAACCCAAACATACCGCTCGCTGCTACTAGCTAGGGAGTCAGCCCTTGCTGCAGCCGCAGAAGCAGGGTAGTACTGTAGTATGCCTGACAACTGCACTACCCCATGTATAGCAGGGAGGATGACCTTGTCGATGAGCATATCTTCATCCTCTCGCCTAATTAGGGTTGAGGTTTTGTTTGCATTGCTATTAGCGCTAGTGCCACAGACATAGTTGTACTGTGGGAACATAAAGTAGAGCAGTTGCCTGCTCATGCCAATAAGGCCCCCGAAGCAGAGGTGCCGCATCTTGTGGAGCGGCTGCCACTCAAAAACCAAGCAGCCCTTGCTGTTATGGGCTGGCACCTGTAGCCCAAGGTGGACGCTGCCTTTGAGGTTTAGGGGCTGGTACTGGATGGGGTACCAGTTGAGTCCTTGCTGTGCCACTGCGAGGCTGGTTAGGAACGCGCACACGCTGTTGACGTCAAAGGTGGTCTCAGGCACTGCTTGTGTGTAGCTACAGCTATGGTGCTTGTCAAGGCATAGCGCCCAGGGCTGGCTTTGGGTGGCTGTGGCAGTGGCGCTGGCGCTGGCGCTAGCTTGGGGGGTACCCTTGAACATAGCAGGCCAGTTAATCCCCTCTATCTCTAGGTCCTTGCGCTTTGATAGCTTATGCTGGCTAAGCACATCAGGGACAGATGTTGTAGACAGGCTCCCATCATAGTTTGCACCTGTTAAAAGCATTGTTATCTGTGGCAGTGAGCAGCAGCAGCTTATTGTAGGGCCGGCCTTATTATGAGCTTGCGTGTGATCTGCCTCCTGAGCTTTGTGCTGTTCCCTTGTACACCCTTGGAACTCAAGCAGCTGTTGTGCAATGTGGACTGCTAGTGGCAGCTCGCTCTCGCCATCCTGCGCATAGGGCCCCTATTGACTGCTACTAGATGTTGTAGGAGGCTCGCAGACATGACCCCTACTCTGTGTGCTGGTGCCAGCGCCAGCGCCCTGGGTTGGTGGTTGCACCTTGTCATAGTTCTTCTTATTATTCCTCCCCTTATAGTCATGCTTATTGCTGCTATAGCTACTTGCGTGTGAGCTAGGACTAGATTGCTACCTTCCATCCTCATCAGAAGACTCGTCCCGCTTGTCACCATCGCCTAGATGTGGTTCCCAGTTATTATCAACCTCCTCTTGTGACCATTCTTCCTCTGTGACGTTCGGGGTAATAGTAGCGATAGTAGTGGCAGTGGCGCTGGCACTTCGAGTGCTTCGCAGGGGTTGTTGGGCAGAGTTGGAAGCAGCGCTGGCACTTCAAGTGCTTCGGGTGGGTTGGTGAGAGGGGTTGGAAGCAGCGCTAGCACTTCAAGTGCTTGGGGTAGGTTGGTAAGAGCTCAGAGTTGATTGAGGAAGCTTATCTTGCGTAACTTCTACTCATTATCAATAGGTAAGAATTTGTCTGCTTAGACATATCTTAGGATGCTACCTTTGTCTTGCTGTAGCTTATAGAGTATTTTTGCAGCTGCTTTGTCCTCCTGGGTAGGCTGGCCCTGTAGGTAAAGGCTACCCAATGCCTCTCCAAGGCCCTTCACAGCCTTCTTCTCCTCGCTATCATTGTTGTGTTGCTGTAGAGGGGGATGTGCCTAGGGAGCTGGCGCTGGCGCTAGCGCTGGTATAGACTTAGGTGCTCCTCTAAACGTTGGCTGGAAGGGTATGAATTGTAGGGCATTTGATGGTTTATTGTCCTCCTCCTCCTCTTCCTTCTTTAACTGCCAGCGCTGGTAGGCTTCACAATTCCTCGCCTGCTTTGCTACTGCTGCTTCTTCGGCGTTCGCATACTTCCTAGGTCGACCTCCAGCCATTATTTTAAGAACATAAAAAAGATGTGATGATTTATTAATTGGTTATTATAGAACACTATGCTTGCGCTGGCGCTGGCGCTGGCACTGGCGCCTCCTACTAGTGGCAGTAAGCCAAAACCCTATTTGGGAATAGCTGATGTACTGTTCAGCAATAACCCCATTTAGGTATAGCCCCTCGCATAATCATCTCTTTGCCTTAATTAGGCATCGCGCCGCCGCCTCTGCCTCACCGCCTGCCTAGCGAAGCGACAAAATCAAGAGATGTCGCTTCTGCCGCCAAGCCGCTAGTTGTTACCCAAACACGCATTTCGACCTTTCGAATACCTTTACATACAAATTACTATGGTTGGGTACTTACAGTCGCAAATTTGAGGTGCTGAACTTGCTTCCTCCTGTACGCGAGTTGCTGAACTTGCTTCCAACACACGATTAGGGCCTAAGACATAAGTACGCATATTTAATTTTCACATATCACAAACAAGTATAGCACCACCCACATAACATGGTAGATTCCACATCAACTAAGTAAGATCTCAAGATGCAGGCCTTCTGTCACTAGTTACAGGTTGTCAAAGATCAATCCATTTAAACTCATTGTGAAGGCGGCACAGAAGCCACAATGCTGTCAGTAGTGGAAATAGCTGGAAATAGCTCGGGGAAGCACCCGCTTGCGGCGTCTTGGCAGCCGTTGGATATCACCAAGCTGCAGCACGAATTAACGTATTGAAACGCGCTTGGCCTAAAACGACCCTGTAAGGTCGCATCATTGTAACCAGAACGAGAAGGAGCATAAACACCAACGACATCAATACACCCAATTGGCCAGAAAAGGTCTCGGAAAAGGACCTTCTATTGCTGATCTCAATGCTGCCATTATGGAGACTTGGTTTAATACTGCTGTCGCTCCTCATCGCAGCATCGTTGCGGCCAAAGTTATCGTCTCATTTAATCGGGAGACACTCCAATACTGATGGAGCCTGGGATTCGCAGCGACATTGAAGCCAAAGGCGGAGACAGCGTACGCAGTCTCGGGAATGTCGACAATGACGGTATTAAACATGCCCACATCGACGGCACAAATCCCGGGACCTTAAAACGAGGTCTAAAGGCTCGACATGTACAGTTTCTTGCACTTTCAGGGGCCATCGGCACTGGCCTGTTCGTGGGAAGCGGGCAGGTGCTTGCGGTTGCTGGGCCCCTATCCGCTTTTCTAGCATATGCCATCACTGGTGCCAATTTGTTTGCTGTTATCAATAGCATGGGAGAGATGGCGACGTGGCTGCCTCTGCCAGGAGCGGCGCCGATTTTTGCGTCGAGATTCGTCGACCCAGCACTGGGCTTTACCCTTGGTTGGAACTACTGGTATCAATTTGCGATTGGCGTCCCTATCGAGATCAGCGCAGCAGCAGTGGTGATTGAGTACTGGCCGAATTCAGTTCCCAGTGTTGTCTGGATTAGTGTAATGTTCGTCCTCATGGTCTTCGTCAACTGCCTCCCGGTCAAAATTTACGGAGAAACCGAATTCGTGTTTGGTGCTATCAAACTGACAACCATTGTTGGGTTGATTCTACTCTTGTTCATCATCGACCTCGGCGGTGGACCGAATCACCATCGACTCGGTTTCCAATACTGGAGGAACCCTGGCCCTATGAACGAGTATCTCGAAACAGGCGCTCTCGGTCGATTCCTGGCGTTTTGGAAGGTTTTTATCCAAGCGACATTTAGCTACGGTGGCAGCGAGATGGTTGTCGTCGCAGCCGGAGAAACCGAAAACCCACGAAGAAACATACCCAAGGCTGTGCGTAGGATCTTTTGGAGAATCACAATTTTTTACGTCTTGAGCATCCTCTTGATCGGAATGTGTGTGTCATCGCAGGATAAGCGACTGCTCAATGCGATTACAAACAATCTGCCTGGCGTACACGCGAGTCCGTTTGTTATTGCAATCGAGAACAGTGGCATTAAGGGCCTGCCATCAGTCATCAACGCCGTGGTCCTGACCTCTGCATGGTCTGCGGGCAACTCATTCTTCTACGCATCCACCCGAATTCTGTATTCGACTGCACTTGACCGCAAAGCCCCTCACTTCCTTACTTACGAGAAATTCGGTGTCCCATACGCCTGTGTGGCTGTTACAACGGCTCTGAGCTGCCTCGTCTACCTAAATGTCAATTCAAGCGCCTCCGATGTATTCTTCTGGATCAGCAACTTGAGTGCCGTGAGTACGCTGATTGTGTGGTCATCGATTTGCATAACCTACATTCGTTTCCACCAAGGGATGAAATACCACAATATCCCACGCTCTTCGCTCCCATTCAAGACACCCTTTCAACCATACCTGGCATACTTTGCAGTTATATTTTCTCTGACCGTGGCGTTTTTTAATGGGTTTGATGCATTTTTCCCAGGGAAATTTAGTGCAAAGACATTCATCCCTCCATATATCGACATACCGATTTTTGCCTCGCTGTTCCTTGGCTACAAGTTCGTAATGAAGACGGAGTTTATAAAGGTGGAAGACATGGACTTCTGGTCTGGTAGAGAGGGGATGAACGCCAATGAGGTGGTGTTCGATGAGATCCCCAGGCCGAAAAATTTCTTGCAAAGAATATGGTTCTGGATTGCATAAGCGCGGAGCGTTTGGGAAGGATTTGCGATCACAGTTCGCCACCACCGATAGTATTGACAGACGGTGTCTCTATTTTATTTTATTCGTATTTCAGAGAGCATATAATGCCATTACTACTACCGGACCTGATTGTACGTGTGCAGATTGATATGAGCAAGGATGCAATTCAACGTCCGTTAAGCTTTGGTGCCACCTTAGCTCCCAGCCACTAATTGCCCCACCAGCTTCCCTGCATTACGCTAAATAAGACTTAAGCTTCATCAAACGGTCGACCGTCTAGTATGACTCAACCATGGTTCTATAAATTCATTAGAGACAGTCAGCAGAATTAATTTGACCACAAGTCGCATAATGACTAAAATCAAGTTTTAGGTACCCCTAGAGTTGGACTCTTATCTCCAACCGCAATATTCTAATAACTGTCGCATTGCACTTATGACATGCAGGGTCTCTAGTTGTAACGCTAGGTCTTAAACTATAAGACTCACAGGGGTTTTGTTGTGTTAGTTTACTTATTAGAGGAGGCAGGGGATTAGACACAAAGGCTTTTATAAAACATATTATAGTATATAACAAAATACTATATTAAGTTGAGCACAAAGCTCCTATCTAAGAAATAACTATCTACTTATATAGTAGCGTTATGCCAAAGGGAACTATAGGGAGCTGTAGGAACTGTAAGAGTTCTAACAGTTCTTACAGTTCTATTACATGAGGTTGTTATAAGGAGGTGCCCTCTAGAAATTACTACCTACCTATATAGTAGTGTTATACTAAAGGGAACTATAGAAACTATAGTTCCTATAAGAGTTCTAATAGTTCTTATAGTTCTATTATATAAGGCCCTTATAAAGAGGCGCCTTTATAAATGCTAGTACCTGCTCTAAGAGGTCCCCTTCCTTATATATATACCTATAAAAGGGTAGGTACTTTCCTCCTATAGTGCCTGCTATTTTAGCAGTACCTGTAATTTGTATAGTGCCTCCTATTATTAGTACCTGCAAATTTTCTAGTACCTACTTCTAGGATTCATTATTCTGCTGCCCTCTCGCTGTGTGTTATTTTACCTTCTTAACACATAATGCAGTATACAAGGTGTAGGTTTCAGCTGTAACATCTTTATGTCTAATCCCCTACCTCCTCTAATAAGCTAATCTAACGTAACAAAACCTCTGTGACTACTATCGTTTAGTAGCTAGCGTTACATATAGGGTACTAAGTTTTCTAGGTATAGGTAAGATAGTTAGCCTATTTATATAACTATCTATAGAACTTAATAAGCATAGTTTTAGAGTAGTAATCTATTTGTATATCTATACTAGAAGAGATATTGTAACTAATTACATTTGAAGTTATTCAGTAGGGTGTCTTAAGGGCCGAAAGAAGAATATGACTTTGCTGTTGCCGAATGGCCTACAGCCTAGCTGCTAGGGGTGCTGTTCGAGCCTTTTCTCTGTCTCGAAGAAGTCGCCTAAGAATCTTCCCAGTAGGGCTCTTTGGGATTTCTCGGACAAATTCCACTCCGCCACGTAATCTCTTATGCTTGGACTTGTGGTTGGCTACCCAATTAAGTAGTTCTGTCTCTGCTTCGAGGGAGTTAATAGTAGAGCTCTTGCTCAAGACGACAACTGCCTTCGGGACCTCGCCTGAACGCTCATCTGGAACTGGAATAACTGCACAGTCTGCCACCAGTGGATGACGGAGAAGGTGTCCTTCTAGCTCGGCAGGTGCAACTTGGAACCCGGATACCTTGATGAGTTCTTTGACTCGGTCGACAACGAATAGGTGCTCGTCTTTAGTCTTGGGATGCAGTCGAAATTCGCCAACGTCTCCACTCTTCAACCAGCCGCCTCCATATGTCTCTTGAGTTGCCTTTACATTCTTATGATAACCTAGCGTGACATTCGGTCCCCGAACCCAGATCTCACCAGGCTTGTTTAGTACAGATACATCAGCACCATCTGAATCAACAAGCCTGACCTCCAACCCAGGCATCAAGCAGCCGCTGGAACCATCGTACACTTCGGCAGGATGCTGTGAAATGACGCAAGCGGCTTCTGTCATGCCATAACCCTGTCCAAGCAGCACGCTAGGATAGCGATTTCTTATCTTACTCGTCAGCTCGACAGATAAGGGAGCAGCACCACAGAAGATCCTGGTGACAGATGGTAAGTCGAGCTCGGTCGTGTCTTCGGCAGTCGCATTGTGGGCCGCGAGGGCAATTAAATGAGGTGGAACCACGTAGAGGGACGTGATGTGGAACCGTTTTATAGCCCTGATAAAGCTTATGAGCTCGAATTTGGCCATCGTGACGACTGTGTCGCCACGATATGCTGGAACATGAGTTGTGCAGATGATGGAATAGATGTGTGATTGCGGCAAAACACCAAGAATAACATCCGTATGATCAGGTGATTTGAACTCTGATTCTAGCAATGTTACCTGAATTATGTTGGCGATGATGTTCCGATGAGATATAATGACCCCCTTTGGTGGTCCAGACGTTCCTGAGGAGTAGCAGAGGTATGCTGGCTGGCGACAGGCGCGACCACGCTCCCATCTCTCGTTAGGTAGAGCGGAAAGTGATTGACCAACAGTAACTAAGTCTTCTAATGTAAGAAAATGGCCTGCACTTGGGCTAAAGATATCCTCATCCCCGGGTAATGGGATGAGGAAGACGTTGGTTGTCGGAATGTCGGTTAGTTTGGCAGCTTCAAGAGCTACCTCTAAATGAGAGGCATCTGTAAATAGGCAGCAAGCTGCAGAGTCCTTGAGCTGATAGGCAAGCTCTGTAGCCCGAAAAGCGGCATTCGCTGGAGACACAATTCCACCTAGGCGATGTATGGCATACGTAAGGGTAGGTGTGTGGATCTGGAGTAAGCATTTTCTGTAAGTAACTTATTCTACAAAATAGATTAGAAAAGATATCTCACATTATTCACTGCAAAGATGCTGATAACACGCTGCCAGGCATCTCCCGCCAAACCAGCAATTCCGAGCTGACTCGCAAGGCCAGCTGCAAGCCACTCTATCCGCAACCTGGTCTCGGCAACTCCATATCCGCAGCCGTCAACACTGTCAATGAAGGGCTGAGGGGACTGATCGCATTTCTTTGACCGATAAGCATCTCCGAAAATGAATTCACTTAGAGGAATATCGTCTGGAATATCTGTTTCCGACAAGCTGGGAACCCATGATGGCGGACAGAAGACCATGATTGCAAGATTGGTTTGCTAAACCATGAAAAGGATGAAAGGAAAAGACGCAAAACGGAAACAAGGCCTCATTTATTGACTGTTGTCAGCCTTTATGACGTTCCCTGTGTGTATTTGAATCATTCCCCGCCTTTCGAGTGTCTCGCAATTGTGGCTTCCGGTGGAAGCGTGTACCGGGCTTCTCCATCCATTTCATCTCTGCAAGCTCGGCACGAGTTCTTTGCATTGGGGCGGTCATCAAAAATGGCTCGGCAAGGCGATGGCATGAACAAGGCGCTCATTCTTCCACCGGAAGTGGCACCCCAGCCGCTGTGGCTTGGCGGCTGCGAGATGCCCCCTGGCTAGCAACCATTAGGGTCAAGCCACGCCGTGAAGTATTGTCCCTAAATGTCTAAAACTCTAAACTCGCATCCACCGGAAGTTACAATACTCGTCGCATTCCCCAACATATCTCCGCATGCTTTCATTCGCAACCGACCATAAAACAAGATTTTCCCCACGGGGAACCGTCGTAATAGACATCGCCGCATATCCGCTTACCCTTAAAACGTGCCTCTTAGCATTCTCAACATCATGAGTTCATTGGAAGCAATGGAATCCATCGCTATCTCCGAGAGAGAGAAAGCTATGACAACAACTGAAAGCGATCTGCCTCCTGATGTTGCGGCGTTGATGAAAGAGTTCAGTGGCCTAAAGGGTAGGAAGCTTATGCGCAAGCTAGATCTCCGTCTTATTCCCATTGTAAGTCGTCTTGGACGCGTTACCACGGTTCAACTGGATTATTAGCTAATTACCTCTAGATAGCACTTTTATATCTTTTTGCATACTTGGACCGGTTAGTCGATCCTTCTCTGTGTATTTGCTAAATTATGGGCTTGTACTGACCTTACGAACACTAGCGGCAACATCGGCAATGCAAGGCTAGCTGGCCTTGAGAAGGATTTGAACATGGCAGGAGACCAATACAATATTGCGTTGACTATATTCTTCGTTTCTTACATTGTGTTCGAGGTGCCGGCAAACATGGCTTTGAAATACCTTTCTCCTCGTGTGTGGAGTAAGAACAATCTGAAAACGTATCGGATAATTCCATGACTAACTAATATAGTTCCAAGCATCGCTATATCGTGGGGCATTGTGATGACACTCATGGGCCTCGTCCGCAACTATGAAGGTCTTCTGGCTGCTCGTTTCTTCCTCGGCGTCCCCGAGTCCGGCATCTTTCCAGCAGCAGCCTATTACGTTACTATGTGGTACACACGTCACGAGGCCATGTACAGAACTGCGCTGTTTTATGCTACCGCTTCACTAGCGTAAGTCAACAAGAATATCACCTCGCTGTGCCAGATTTTGACTGTGTGGATAGTGGTGCATTCTCGGGGTTACTCGCCTACGCGATCACATTGATGGATGGAGTAGGTGGACTGGCAGGCTGGCAATGGATTTTTATCCTCGAAGGACTCCTTGCTGTTCTTGGAGGCATCGCAGCCCTATTCATGATCTACAACGGCCCAGCTTCGGTTGCGTGGTTAACTGACGAAGAGAAGCGCTATCTTCAAGTGAAACTTGCCTACGATGGCAATAGAACTGGATTAGGAACACAAGAAGACGGGCCAAAGCGAAGGTACATTAGAGATGCATTTTGTGATTGGCAGGTTGGTTTTCTATCATTCCCTCGGGCTCAGCAAGATTTTTGCCAACCAGTTTCTAGGTCTATCTCAGTGTCGTCATTTATCTTGGTATCTCCGTGTCGACATATGGCCTTGTATTTGGCCTACCGACCATTGTGTCTACTCTTGTACGTTGGTGAGCAACTTATTTTTTGTTGTACCTATGTCTGACTTTAGTAGGGGTATACCGAGCGCGCTGCTCAGCTGATGACGATTCCTCCTTACGTCGCGGCAACCGTCTTGACAATCGTGGTTGCGCACCTCTCAGATAAATGGAAGCGTCGTGGTTATTTCATCGTTGGGTCTTTGACAGTTGCAACAATTGGTTTCGTGATGGCCATTTCAACCTCTAATAACCCTTCACTTGCAGGCGTTACCTACGCTGGTTGCTTCCTGGCGTGCTGTGGTATCTTCCCCGCATTCCCAGGCGTTATTTCATGGCTTGCCAATAACCTCGCAGGACCTTACAAGAGAGCTATAGCCATGTCGCTGCAGATATGTAAGTTTATTGACATCTGGATAATATTGACATTCTTGCTAACCAACCCCTCTAGCCCTTGGTAATATTGGCGGTCTTATTGGTTCAAATATTTACCTTGTTAAAGAAAAACCGTACTATCATATTGGATATGGAATCTCTATTGGATTCATTGGAGCGGCGATCATTGGTGCCATAGCCATGAGCTTTGTTCTCTCATCTATCAACAAAAAGCGTGAGCGTTATATTGAGGTAAATGGCGGTGCCAAAGGTGTCATTGCTAAGCATGGCTTCCTGGCTCTCACAGAGATGGGAGATCGAAGCCCTTTGTTTACCTACACGCTATAATTACAACTGGTGTCACACATGAAAGACAAGCAATGCGCAATGTGTCCCACTTGTTAAACGCCTGAAATACATGTGCTGGAGCTTCCGGCATCCATCATAATACCGAGCGACTCCAGTCAGCTCACTAGATCTAGGGTTTGATCTGTTCTCATTTCAAGGGTGTAGCTTAGCAAATGTTGCGGACCGTGTCATGGATAGTCTTTAAGCCGACTGTTCCTCAGACGTTCACTAGATTTCAATTGATTAGAGTTTCTAATTGCCATCCATACTGCCTGATTTGACGCTTTCGCATAATGCGACATTAGTTTCGCTCCAACAATATTTCGTCCTGGTAGAGTGTGAGAAGAAGCCGCGGCACAATAATTTCAGGCCCAGCGTATCCACTAGATACATTAGTATTAAATAGGTTCGGCGATATTACCTGAGATGCATAACAGAAAATGTTCCATAGTCCCACCCTGTTTAGTGTGATTGGTTTGACATGAAACTTGACGCAAATGGAGAATCGGGTCTTCAACGCCTTTCATTGTCGACTGTTAGCTAGGACCCAGTAACCACAATCCATAGTAATTACTATAGCAATTTATTACTGAATGCGTATACTCCGGCGACGAAACGTCGCCTACATGGAAGACTGATATTGATCTATGGTCGTCCCCTAGGATATCTACCGCCGAATTGTTGATCTCTAAGATTGCCACAGCGTTGCATTGGCAGCCAGTCAGTTCTCGGCAACATATTAAACACGTAGCGCCATCAGAGTTACCGCAGGCACCCAGCTAAAGATGATTTACCTCGGACGGGGCATCTTCCACCGGGTAGCCGCAAGTTAACTCGGCTTAGCTTGCGAGCCGTGATCTCCCACAATTCCATACCGTCAGTGGTCACTGTAAGCATTCAAATACTCACTGGTGAGCCACTCCTGTAGAGTCACTGTTACTACCCACAATAAAGCACAATGATTCATACGGAATGCTCTTCTGGAAGACGGAGGGTAGCGTAACACTCGTAAAACGCCTCTCGGCTTGCTCCACCCACCCTGTAGCAATGAGAAATGACCTAATGAACTGTGGTCTAGCATACTTATTCACGGGTAGAGAGGCTCCGCGTTCTAATACAGGGGCGCTAGTACTTAGCATCAACTACTTGCAGCTCCAGCTCGATGCCTCCTGTGTCTTGCCGACACCATCCCAAGTTGCCATTCTTGGATAGGGAGGGACAGAGGGGACGTTGTTGCAAAACACCAGATATCGGGACATAGGCGGACTTCCAAGCCGTCGCAATGATCTGCTCCGGCGCCTGTCCCTTCTCTGTCCACTCAACGAGAGCTAGTAGTGCATCGTGTCTGGCGTCACTAAAACCTGGAACAGACCAAGTATCGGTGCTAATCACTGATGCCTGAGACCAGGCTGCAAAGTACCACGGCGCGTTGACTACGGTCCCTAAGCAGTGTTGCATGCCTGGGACGAGGAACAGCCGGAGGAAGTCGCCAGGATCAACCCCTATAGTCTCCTTTGTCCGATTGTAGTACAGTTCGGAACCCTTAGTTGGGACTAACCCGTCCGCCATGCCGTGGTACATTAAGACCTTGCCGCCTCTATCTCTGAAAGCAGAGATATCGTACTGCGCCGCGGTGGCCTGAGAGATATCGTGCTCCTCTGCAAAAGAAACTGTGCTGTCGTTGAAGTTCTGCCACGGCCATGCTGAGTCATTGTACAAGAAATATCTTTGGTATCCAATGCCATATGGTGTTGGCTCCGCGCCGCCGAGTATCGCATACCATTGGTTTTCGGAGCCCAATGTCAGTCCGGGGTACAGAAATTTTCCTGACTGTGAACGCCAGTCGCCATATACTTTCTTGACAGTCTCGAGCTGGGCAGCCGACAAGCATTTCGACGTTTTCAAGCGCGGTCCATAGCCGCATTGAAGGCTACTGATACGAAAGTCGCATAGTTGCGGAGCGCTGACAATGCCATCGCGGACACCGTCTGCCATGTCACACTGCCGGACTACCTCCTCCGCGATAACGGAGAAATCTCCCGCGTTGACGAAGTAAGGCGAGTCCACGGGCAGGTCGTAGATGCCAACCTGAGTCACGTAATTATTGAGATGATCTGTCTCCCAGGCAGCGGCACCAATGAGAGCGCCGTCGAAGCTGTCTGGCGAGATCTGGATCTCCTTTAGCCCCTGCCGCCCACCAGTCGAACACCCACTGTAGTAGGAATAATCGATTGGACGGCCATAGTAAGCCTCAATATAGGACTTTCCATGCTGAATGGAACCATGCATGCTGCGCCAACCCCAGTCGATACGTTTCTCGGGAGCGTCCAAGGCCCAAGCGATATCTGCAGTAGTTGAACTGTGGCCAGTGTCTGTCGAAACGGTAGCAAAACCGTAGTGTACTCCAGCGGCCATGTCCATCCAGTTGATTCCTCCGCCAAAGCCACCATTGCCGACCATCAGAAAACGGCCATTCCAGTTGTCAGGGAGGAACACTCCCAAGCGATAGGATGACGTCGATGAACTGACCACTTTAACTTTCAATACGCACATAGCCGGCAGATTTGACGGTACCGTTGGGTACGCGAGGTTAGCAGCCCCCTCTCCATATGAGCTCCCTTGGTTTAGGGTATTAACTCGCTCGAGGGATACACCGCTAGGCAGCTGGACTTTGAAGAATTGCTCATTGCAGTTTCGGTAGCGAAGTACAGAGCCCGTTGCAGCTGCGGCTAGGGTGTGTGCTGCAGTTGTAAGGACTAGCATGATTAGGTTCATGTTTGACATAGAGTTGGTATAGGCCTACAGTGGCCCTACTATGTGCATACGAAGGAAAATGGTATGGAAACCTAGTGGTGGAAATATTAACCCATATCACAGATTACAAGAGGATTTCAGGATGCCAGGTGAAGAGAATATATACACAATCTTTTTGCCCTAAGTGTATACTTGGCCAATCAGCCAGTTCACTAGACGATTTAATGTGCTATAATATCTGTAAAAGAAACCTGGGGCAGATTCTGGGGTTGCGGAAAGTTTTGCAGGGAGGGAAAGGGAGAACCCTCATTATTACCACCGGAAAATCGCTCCACCGGAAGCTGATCTCTCTCTTTTTTCACATCATCGCTCATTTGGGAAAGTAGGTGTCACGTCATGGGAAGGAACATGCCTGGTAAGCCTAGACTCTGGACCTGCATGGAGCCAACGCTAACTCAGACCGTATAGAGGGCTTGTATCTGCAAAGACGAATTGTAGAAGCACGATCTCCATGGGCCGGTATGCTCCGCCAGATGCTTGCATTTTGTCCACATTTGAACCAGCCCCGTTGGGTAGAGTGGCTTGCAGCTGGCCTTGCTAGTCAGCCCGGAATCGATGGCTTGAAACCTTCTCCACACTTTGAAAGCCGCACAGGATTTCTGGTGGAAGCGGGCTCCGAATTCTTCACCCACTTACCTCTGCCGTTTTTGGTGAGACCACAAGTTCAGTTTGGAACGGACTGCGGCGTGATGTCCACCTGGCGAAAGTTGCCCACTAAAAGATCGTGCGATATCTTGCTGTGAGAGGGACACATCAACGAGCCACGGACCCAAGGGTGATTGGACCCACTGACACTGTTTGCCTCATTTAGCATCGTATTATTCGCTTTCTTCAGATATGGTACAGTATTAATAACCAGTTCCCACGTTGCATATTAGACAGAGCTCACAAATTATCTGTCCTGACCCAACGTGACGTCGTTTTTTTTTTTTTTTCCTCAAAGGAGCTAGCTATACAATGCAAAACTATTCCCCTAGGCGTAACAACGCCTCCCGACATTGCAAACTGTGATATCCGTACGATATAGAGGCAAGGCTGTAGATTTATTGGCACATTCCATTCTCAAACGATATTGAATGGCAGGCTATCGGGGAGTGTAAACGTGGGTCTGTGGCTAGTAAGCTAAACCCCCCATTGTCTCCACCAGAGAAGGCTCGTGGGCACTTTCGAAAACGCGGGGAGACGCAAGCCGGCTACTTCTACACATCCACATAATGGTAAGAGTGGCGTGTCAATCGGGCATCACCAGGCTGCTAATATCGGTCGCAGCGTTCGAGGCGTTAAATGCGTATCTTTCAAATGCCGCCCCGCCAACCGGACTGCTCCATTTCGTAGGTAGCCGGATGGCGGGGTAGCCGGATTGCGGGGAAGGACTAGCGTCATCCATCTCGACTTCCACCGGAAGGGAGACATACCCCCAATCCGAGCTGTCAACAATTCGATACGAGATGAGTTTGGACGGCTGATAATGATCCCCATTCCACGTCCAACCTAATCACGCACCTGGACTGTGGGGCCAACGAAAAGTTTACAGGAGGGCGTTGGTCATCCGGGCCAGCATTCGTCGCCCGGAGTTCGTTTGTGTGGCAGCAGTCGCGGGATCTAGCGATCATCGTGTCCTGGCCGGAAGCTGGAAGAGGGGTGAGAGGCTATAAGAGATTCTGCCAGCGAAGACGGCTACAACTCCACCCCCTCACTTCCCCATCTTCCAACCTGTACCTTTCCAAACCATCGGAAGCATAAGATCACGCGCCGATTCATTACGTGGGCCGTCTGACGTCCGTCCGCGCCGCCGCTGTCTTATCGTACGTGCTTCGATATTGTGTCATTTGCGATGAAGTGAGAAAGCTTGTGTGTATGTGAGTCGCTTCTCTTCACCACGAGAAGTAGATGTAGTCAATTCCCACCTTGGCTACATTTCAATCTTTTAAATCCTATATACGCATCTTCCCCCATTGTACCCATCATGTATGCTCCAACTGACGTCTCTGGATGGGTAGCTGCTTCTTTGTTTGCTTAACTCCGATCGGTCGTACGCCGAGTGCCAATCCACCGGAATGAGAGCAACTAACGCCTGCGTACGTTGCCGCCGGCAAAAGCTCAAGGTGAGTCCAGAGCCACTTTATGCGTCACATTGTTCTTGCCTGTGCGTGGTCGCTGACAATTCTACACAGTGCGATGCTGAAAAGCCTTGCCTGCTCTGCCGCAGGGCTAGAGTGGAATGTGAACCCCGGGCCCACGTTCGCAGAACACCAGCCACATCAATCGTGAAAAAAGTAAAAAAAAGGGTTGATGAACGTCCTAGTCCCTCGAGTACTGCTACTCAGCAGAGCCCTGGACCACCTGAAACATTTTCTGCCAATGCTACTGCCAGCCTGCATTCGGACACGTCCGACTTCGAACCACCTGCACACCACAGCGTAGATTCCCGTGCGGCTGAAAAGCCTCCGTTCGGTGCCAACACATCTGCAATCGACTTTGCCAAGAATTTGTACGGCAAGGGAGCGAGCAATGATCCCAAATGCGCAGCGTCCATCCCCACAGAGTTCCGGACCGACCAGTCAAGGTCTCAAAACTGGACTCTGCTAGGGATGGACATACCCCATGTCGGCGTGATGCATGATTTGATCGACGAATACTTCCGACGATGTCATTGGTTCATCTACGTCTTTCACGAACCCACCCTTAGGAAGCAGGCTCAGGAAGTCCTGAGTAGGGAGTCCTGGAAGCCACAGGAACGCGGTGCAGTGTTAGCGACCTTCATAGCTGCGGCCCTAGCCCTGCAAGCCGTCTCAAACGAAGAAAGCTGGGTGGGACATCACATTTTGAAAGAGCAGGGCATGGACTGTATATCGATGCTCAAGCAGCTGATTGCGGAGGTTCGTCGCCACTTACTGGATTTGCTAGAGGATTGTCAGATTGAGACCGTTCAAGTCTGCAGTCTACTCGGAACCTTCTATATGTTTAATGGCAATCCTAACCTAGCCTGGGCTATGCTTGGTATGGCGACCAGGGCGGGATACGCTCTGGCCCTCCATTCTCCGCGTGTCGGCAATCAAGACAAAGTCATGATCCAGATACGGCGAAGATGCTGGAACCACCTGAAGGTAGTAGATACATATGCCTCTATGATATACGGCCGACCAACATCTCTAGATCCTGCTTTCGGTTCAATACAACCGCTAGAAGACCTGGATGACACTCTTGTACCCGCTAATAGCCTCAATATCCCGGCTGAGTCCTACTCTATATCCCTTATTACCTTTTACACCTTAAAGTACCGTATGTACGATATTATCGCCAAGGTCCTATCCCGTCTTAGGCTCCTAAAGATCCGCTCACCGCCTAGTTTTCGCAACTGGGCTTCCTTGCAACAGATCATCCACGAAGGCACAGAGCAGCTCGAACGCTGGAGCGCCGATGTACCCTTGCATCTAAACCTCGAACACTGGCGCTCTCTCGGCATAGACGGCAGCGATGCAGAGAGATTTGAGAGTAGTAATAGCCGGCTCTTGTTCATGCAAGCTGTTGCCGTCGACTTTCTTTACGATGCGACGGTGATCCTACTTCATCGCCCAGTCCTAGAAACCACAATCTCGACCTTACAGAACTCGCAAAATTCATGGGCCAACAACGAACAGATCAAGAATTCAATAGACATATCAGTCGCCGCAGCGACTCGTATTTCGAATGCGCCAATCGATTTTTTGGCAAACCAAACAATTATCTCCTATGCTTTGATGCATTTGTTCACCGCAGGCGTTATCCTCTGCATTCCACCCCATACAGCACCCTTTGGTGTCGTGGCACAGAATTGCAAGAGCGCCGTTGTGCGTATTATCAATTCCGCCAAAAAGCTGCGCAGGCATAGTCCCGTTGCTGGGCTCACGCAGAAATTATTGAGCGATCTTCTCAGAATCACTATACAGCGAGAGATGGATGCGGTGTTGCACCAAGACGTAGCCGCTGCTCAGGGGGAAAGTGGTGAATGGATGGACCGCGGACGGTATAACAAGCGTGATCAGCAAACTGACAGTGGTCCCAAGTCATCAGAGGCCATATTAAGCAGCTCACAGCAAAGCGGGCAGGCTGTCTACGTGACTCCCGATGAGTCAGGTAACGGGTCAAGTTACTGGTCAGCATTGACTCCAGATCCCTTACATGCACAAACTCCAACGGATCAAAGCGATATTGGAGGACTGGATCCGGCATACGCTGGCGATGGGTCTGATTTCGATGCTAACTTGAGGTCGTTGTACTTTAACGATTTCGTGGATACGACAAGCAGCCTCGAGACGACACTTCCCACCGAGGTCATGTGGCCTTTTCAGGCATTTGGACATGGTACGTACACTATTGATTTTACCATAGTCAGTATACCTTCGCTGACCGTCTTGATAATATAGCTTTGTTTGGTCTAGGGACGGAAGATCCGCTGCCACCTTGCTGAAGGACCGAGGAAAATGAGGGGATGACTCCGCACAAATCTAGATTTTGTATCACCAAAACACATCCAAACGCATAGCAAGGAAGGATGATAATTCCGACCCGCCAGTCGGACAGGTGCGAGGTGCGAGGGAAAGAAGACCGCTTCGGATGAAACGGCCCGAGAACGCAAAGAAAAGATCGACTAACGGCGAAGTGTGGAAGCGCGATCCAGGAACGAGCCGAGGTTTGCCCCAGGCAATGCAGAAATGTCATTGGCGACGCTGAGAAATTGCGTGCACTGGACTGCCAATGGCGCCCTACCAGCCGCGTTCGATCGCTGTTTCGGTGGGTTTCTGGCGCAAATGTCGTCGCGGACGATTAGTAAGTCACTGCTGAACAAGCTGACCAAGCACTGAGAATGCTATCGGACATACCGCTTGCCGCCGATGAAAGGGTAGTGGGGGTAGCGGGGGAGTTGAAGGGCGGACTATAAGAACCGCTCCTGGCCGGATACATAGATGAAGATAATTTAACAAGACAACAAGACTTGCATTGAGTTGCTCATCACTTGGTTTTTCCCACAAGATCTCAAATCCCTCTTACTGCTCTCAAACCGGCACAATGACGGTCACTCAAAGCAATCTCTTTGCCCCCCTTTCCCTCGGCAACCACACCCTCCAAAACCGCATCGCCCTTGCACCTCTCACTCGTTTCCGTGCGACCGATGCCCATGTTCCCCTCCCCATGGTAGCAACCCATTACGCTCAGCGCGCTGCTTCCCCTGGCACCCTCCTGATCACTGAAGCAACATATGTATCCCCTGCCGCTGTTGGATACAAGCACGCCCCGGGGATCTACAATGCCGCCCAGGTTGCCGCCTGGAAGCCTGTAACGGAAGCCGTGCACGCTCGTGGTGGCGTTATCTTCAGCCAGCTGTGGGCCCTTGGGCGCACCGCGGATAAGGAGGGCGCCGAGAGTGAGGGACAGACCGTCAAGGCACCTAGTGCTATTGCGGCGCCCGGTGGTGCACTCCCAGAGGCCCTGACTGAGGAGGAGATCCAGCAGTACATCCGCGATTATGCGCAGGCAGCGCGGAACGCCATCGAGGCCGGTTTCGACGGGGTAGAGGTACACAACGCGAATGGGTACCTTCCCCACCAGTTCCTGGAGGAAGTTAGCAACCAGCGCACCGACCACTGGGGAGGGAGTGTCGAGGCTCGCTCACGCTTTGGAATCGCCGTCGTCAAGGCTGTTGTTGAGGCTGTTGGTGCTGAGAGAGTCGGGATCAGACTGAGTCCCTACTTCAAGGGATACGGAATGAACGCAGTGGACCCGACCGAACAGTTCTCATACTTTGTGAGGGAGCTGAAGAAGTTTGATATCGCATACTTGCATCTGGTCGAGGGCCGATTCGATGGAACCAAGGAGGAGAGGGACTCGGTCCGCTTCCTGGCTGAGGTGTGGGGCAAGGAGAAGCCGCTGCTGATTGCTGGTGGATTTGATGCTGAGAGCGGCAAGGAGGTTGTGAAAGAGTATGACGGTTTCAAACTCGTGGTGGTCTACGGGCGCCACTTCATCGCGAACCCAGATTTGGTGTTCAGGATCCGCGAGGGACTAGCGCTGACGCCGTACAACCGCAAGACGTTTTACAACGCCATGCAGGAAGAGGGGTACACTGATTATCCGTTCAGCAAGGAGTTCTTGGCAAGCGGGGAGGCGCCGTTGGAGATTAAGAGCAAGGCTTGATTGGGAATGGTTTTTGCATAGCGTGGGCACAGGAGTTTAGACATATTTTGCAATTTGATACCAAATTTATATCGTTGACTAAGGCGCCGTAAGAACATTGTCTTTGGTCCCGAACAAATCCTTGATAGAGGTATCATGTATCTTTGTAAATTTCTTTTGAGGCACCGACTATGGTGGCGTCTATATACAGTACTCTCACTGTTCTCCCATGTACACCTCGTTCACCACCTACACAGGTTCATCTGCCCAATCTGCCTCCGCGTAACTTCCACCCTCTGCCCTACCTCTCGCATCCAGCTTTGCTAAAAACTCCGGAGGTACTGTCGGGATATACTTTCGTTCCCTCTCTCTATTCACACCTCCAAACCCGGCCCCGAAACTAACCAGCATATCTGTGCTTGTCGGCAGTGAAAATGGAAGCATGAGCGCGGGATCCAGCAATAGATTCTCGGGAGCATCCTGTTCCTCTTCTTCCTCATCGCGCTGTATCGAGTCGGGGGTCGCGGGGACGCTGCTGTTGGCATTGTTTTGTCCTGGTTTTACAGGTGTCGAGGGGGCTGAGTCGCCGGGTCGCGGCGAGGAGGCAGCAGCACGCTGGCGATCTTTCCGAGCTTGCGCTTCGTGCTGGAGATTTATGATATATTTCATGGCGCTCTTCGGTAGACCCTTCTCGCCAACTTCTGGACGGTAGTGTTTCACGGAATGGATGAGTTGCTGCGGCGTCAGCTTCGTCAGCTGCTGTAGCGTGCCCACAAGACTTTCAAAGTCGTCAGGTGCGAGGGACGAAAAGCACTGCAGCCACTGGAGGAGCTGTATGACGGGTGCGAGATGGCGTCGCGCGGCTTCAACTGTGGTTTCACCTGACGCGGACATGGACCCGTTTTCATAGTGCTCTGGCTTGCGGTTGTTTGCGCGGGCCCAGTCCTCGAGGATGGAGATGTTCATGCGGATCTGCATGGCCTTGGTGCGGGCAAGATAGCGTCGGTTGGACATGACACGGTTGAAGAGTTCGGCGGCAATCCAGTAGAAGAGCTGTGCTAGGATTTGTGACGAGATGACGGTGTGGATGTCATATAGGTCGAGGACGAAGAGTGTTGAGGAGAGGAGGGAGGTCACGCTGCGCGGGGCGGGTTTGGCGCGTTGTTTTGGGGACGGCGGTCGGAATCGCTTTTCCGCAGGTTGCTCCTTGACGGTCGTCTTGCGCTTAAAGATCTTCCATTCATCTTGGAAGGCAATGTCTTCGAATCCGGGAATCGTTTCGTGGTCGAGCATGGCCGGGTCCAGGACCTTGTCTATCCTACGCTCTGCATCTCTGATGATGAGTATGAAGATCTCATTGATGAGCTCCGCCAGCTGCAACTGGAACTCGCCCGTTGATTCTGACAGTCCTCCATCTTTCTTGAGGTAGTGCAATAGGAGTGTGGCGTTGGACATCCAAAATGCTAAGATTGTCATATCCCACTGATATGCTTCGACGACATCGTTGATCTTGTCCATAGCCATGATGAGAAGTTTGCCGAGAAGCTCCTGGCTGGAGTGGTAATGTGCGTAACGGGCGCTGAGAAAAATCATGTTCGCTGGCACAGGCTTCTGGGAGGCGGACCGTTGGGGCGTCATGTTGGTGATGACAATATCCAAGATGCGGTTCAGCTCGCTTTCTTGAAAGACGAACATTTGATCATGCAGGCATCGCGCCCAGTCGAATTCTTGTATTTCCTCTTCTAATTCTTCTGGGGTCTGCAAAGTCAGCATGGTCTATAGTAGGGAGGTCTTGTCTCACCTCTGGCTGGTCATCCATCCCAACATTACCCAAATCGACCTCCAAGTCCCTCGCACTCTCCATCATCATACGTCGCCTCAATTCATTTTCGGCCATCTCCTCCTCAAATCGATCCTGCTCGAATCCCGCATTGTAAAAGTCGTCTGCTACGCCTGCATTCCCAATGTGGTACCCACTGTCGTGAAGATAATCCGAGAGCTCGCTGTCGGGCGCAACAAAGTCAAAGGCGGTACGTCCGGAAGATGATTTTGCATCTGGGGAAGCGCCTGCATCAAGTAAAGTTTTGGCGATTCCTTTGTGTCGGTTTGTCATGGCCCACATCAGTGCACTCCACTGGTTTCGGTCTTGCTTGTCGACGTTGGCTCCGGCTTCGAGGAGGGCGACTACGACTGGTTCGTGACCCTAAATTTGTTAGATGGGATTTGTAGGTTGGAGAGGGAACGTACAAAACAGCTGGCGTAGATCAGGGGTGCCGTGCCCTCCTCATCTGGTAGATCTAGATCGACGTACTTTCTGGCGTCTCCTCCGAGAATTCGCTGTATGCGCTCTACATCGCCATTGCTAGCCGCCATATTCAGGGCCCGTTGTAACGTAGTCCTCTTCTCGGAATCGTCCAGCTTCTCATCCGCTGCAATTGCGTCCTCGTCTCCGTCTGGTGCTGACCCATCACGGTGTGCGGCCTGTGCGGCGAGCATCTCCATAAGCCTGCTGTCGCTGTCCTCGACTCGTTGGGAGACATCGCCAAAATCGTCCGAGAGGGAGAGATTGCTGAACTGTAGCGGTTTGGCCAGCACCGGCGCAGTGATGAACTGTGATTGTCCTGTCTTATATTAGCGGGGTCCTTCACCGCATAAAGAGACGCACCCTGCCACGCATCATACATCTCCGTCTCTGCCGTAAACTCTGGAATGGCACGGCGATCGTTGAGGGATTTGGGGAGGTCGGCGGGGAGCTCTTTCGGTTTCGGCCTGGTGGGGGACAGCTCATCGTCGCTGTACGTGGCAGCGGGGACCCCGCCATCGGGGTCCTCAGTGTTCATTGTGACCTGTCGGGTGTCGTATTCATGCGTGGTGGCGAGGACAAGATTTATAGCTTAGATGCTTTGCAACATGGCCAGCGAAGGTATTATCTCGTGCTGTATATGTTTGTTGCAGTCGTTTTGGAAATTCCAAAATAATGATGGTGGTGGTTGGCCGATGCCTTGAGGGGCGCGTCATTGGTTGGCGGTTCAAGCTTGCTTCTTTGAGTGTCCTAGGCGGTGAACCGGGTAGGTGATTCTGCCGAAATATATATTGTCCTCCAGAGCTTTAAAATTATACCGTAACGATGCCTCCACCACGGTTAGGTGTACGGCCTCTTCTGCGACAGCCGCAATGGCGATCTTACCATCCCTCACCTCGCCTCCGGGCTGAACCTTCTCGTCCTTCTATTGCTCCGAAACCGACCATCGACATCAAGCACATCCGCCAAAACCCGGACCTCTACACCCGGAACGCGATTGAGCGCAACTATGGAGCTCAGAGCTCAAATCCCCAGCGCATCAACGAACTATTTACGCAGTGGCAGAGCCATCAACAAAATGCCCGATCAATGCGCGAACAGAGCAACACCTTGCAGGCTGCACTCGCGAATCCGAAATCAGCCAAACACCAGGATGCCGCGCGAGCGATTGGATTCGAAGATTTGAGCAGAGATGGGATTATCGCCGCCAGCCGCAGTCTGAAGAGTAAGCTGGCGGGAATCGAAACGGAAGAGGCGGAATTGACGCGGTCGATCGAAGGGCTGGCCCTCGAGTTGCCGAATTTCACAAGCCCAGACACTCCACGTGGACACGAACCAAAGGTGCTGAGCTATATTAACGAGCACCCATCGGAAGAATCCGACAAGTCTCACGTCGATATTGGCACTTCCCTGGGGATACTTGACTTTGCGAGCGCAGGGTCTACGTCTGGATGGGGGTGGTATTACCTTCTCGGCGCCGCGGCACAACTTGAGCAGGCGCTCGTGCAATTCGCTCTCTCGAAGGCGACGGCACGCGGATGGACACTTGTTGCGCCGCCGAGTATCGTCTACTCCCACGTCGCAGCAGCATGCGGTTTCATGCCCCGAGACCAGAGCGGCGAGACGCAGATATACACGATTGCGCAAGGGGAGGGGGATGTGGCACGGGGTCGTCCAGAGTTGTGTCTGGCTGGAACGGCAGAGATCCCTCTAGCGGGGATGGGCGCGGGTGCGGTGTTGGATGCAGGAGTGCTCCCCAGGAAGTATGTCGCTGCCAGCCGTTGTTATCGCGCAGAAGCAGGCGCGAGAGGTGTGGATACGAAGGGGCTGTACCGTGTGCACGAATTTACAAAGGTGGAGCTATTTTCATGGACAACGCCGGATATTGAGGCTGCCACGGAAGTGTTTGAGGAGATTGTGGATATGCAGATTGAGATTCTGCGCGAGCTGGGACTACACTGCCGCGTGCTCGAGATGCCGAGCACGGATTTGGGTGCGAGCGCGTTCCGGAAGAAGGATATCGAGGCATACTTTCCGTCGAGGAAGGGGAGGGATGGAGGGTATGGGGAGGTCACGTCGGCGAGCGTGTGTACAGATTTCCAGGCGCGTCGTCTCGGCACGAAGATGAGTCGAGGGGGGAAGAAGGAGTGGGTGTATACTGTTAATGGGACGGGCATGGCAGTGCCGAGGGTGCTGGCAGCGGTGTTGGAGAATGGGTGGGATAGGAAGGGCGAGGTGAGTGTTCCCGAGTGTTTAAGACCGTGGATGGGGGGGGTCGAGGTCATTACGTAGAATCGATAGATGTATAAATAATTGTTACTACTTACTTCCTCTACTTTATCTCTACCTCTCCTACCCCCCTTCTTAATCTCTATAGCGCTAATAAAATAGTTGCTTGGTCTAATAGAAGAAATAGGGTTAAGGTTAGGCCTTAAAGGTATACATTTAAATAACATTTAAAAAGTAAGGAATACCAAAATGGGGGTGAAGGTTAGAATAAACTTACAAAAGTTTTGGTACGAAAGTTGTTGGAATTAAGCGTAGCAATAGTATTCAGGTTTTCTTCTTTGGTTCAGAGTGTTGTAGCAGAAGATATAGTGGATGAAAGGTAGTGGTTTAGGTCCTGATTGCCCGATTAGATTTTTCGGAGAAGGGGCTATCTAGCGCCTAGAGCTGAAGATTGAGTTAAAGAAAGTATAGTTGGCTGTTAGCATCAAAGTATATCTAGCTACTTAGTAGATTAGTACGGTAGACAGTGTTATATATTGGCTCGCATCCGCATAGGCCTAGAAACGACGCTAACTAAATTGAGGTTTTTGGAGAATAGATAAACGAGGTAGTATACTCAACTATAATATACTACAGCAGTTATCGTAAAATGTGCTGACACGTGCCCACTGATAACGGACCACTAACATTACCTGCGTGTAGATCCCCCCTGTACAGCATCCTATAGCCAACCCTATGAGCGAAGCGAGCAACTCTCTACTCGTAACTCATACTTTCCTATACATTCCCAACACAAGCGGCCTAGTCTCTAAAATATGACACAGTGCACAAACGATGGACAAGGCCAGGCGCTAGAGCTGTCAGTTGACTATGGGTGCTCTCCCTGGAGGCTTAGCAGCCAGCGTGCATCGGACCTCTACGAGTCGGGGGTTAAGCTATGGAGAAGAGAAGACCTTGTAGATATCGAACGGCAACTAGCAGAATCGTTCACCATGAAAAGGTTCGCAGTTCGTCGCATTGATGGGAGCACTATCCACATCACTAATCCTATGCTCGGAGTACTTCGGCCAATCTGGTAGGACGTTTTTTTATCCCTTCTTGTTGGTGCGAAGCCGTGTACTCATAACCTTCAGGAAACCACATGTTAAATTCCAAGAATACTGGTATCTTGTTCGAACTACACCTGACGGCCCAGCCGAGACTTACCACTGCACCTATCTTGTGGACTGGGTCAATGAGGTAGTTCGCAACTTTAATGGGCCAATTAAGAATGTGCGGCTGCTGTTTGACACCAAGCAACAACAGTGGGAAGCAAGCATGACATGCAAGGCCTTCACATCGTACTTCCGTAAGGTCATAGAGGGAGATGGAATTGCAAAAAGGGTAACAAAGATTGTATGTTTTGGATTAGGCGACCTGAATTTTAGGCCAACTGATATGTGGAGGTTACAGAACGAGTCTCTGCCAGAGGATCAACGAGAACTAGAAACAAGCGTTATAGATGCAGCCCTAGTACATCATGCGATTGCATTGACAATGGCAAACATCATCCGTTCTTGCGCTAGTCCTAGAGGTAGAGGGGTAAGGTTACTCACCCAGGACCCGGACTATTGTGATGAGACCCTTAATCTCTTAAGAGATCTTGGGTTTGAAGTTGTAGGAGGATATGGGGCAGGAGGCTTCGCCGAGGTAGACGACGAGTCTGTGGTCTTCTCGGCTTTTACAAAGGCACCAGTCAAGCAGATTATTGCTGATCTCGCGCGACCACTCGCTATCATCACCCCAAAAAATACTACTGGTGGGGTCTGGAACCGACGCGCGTATTTAGCCCTGTTTCCACCACTATAGTCCCTGCTAACTAGTGTCTTCTTTAGAAAACCATGGGCTGACCCGGAGTCTCCAAGGACGAGGCAGATGTGGATGAAGTATCAAAGTTGGGACTTTCCGGTTTCATCTGATAGTGAACAGGTGGGAGGTTCGCTGCACCAGTTGGTGGGCTATAGTAGGGTTGAAGAATAGGCACAGCAGGCTACGAGTAGACACCTAGATCTATAGAAGGTATAATGATAGAGACAGTTGAGGGCTATGTAGTATAACGACGAAGATAGCAAAAATAACCAGTGAATGCCATAGTCCTACAAGAAAATAACAAAAAAACAAAAGACCACCTTCCCATACTGAGTGTTGTGACTGCTGCCAGCCCCGCTAAGAAATCGGTCCTCCTCTATACTGCTGTCCAACTATTTCAGACAATCGCAACATTTGGGGCATTGACCACAGTAGTTGCATGCGTTTTTCTTCTCCTCCTGACAACCGTCGCACTTGAAACTGTTCACCGGCGCGGTAGGGTGCGTTGGATATGCCATAGCTTGGAATACTATATTATATTAGTTATAAATCTACTAGAAGTTAGAAAAACAACATACATGTAGGCGTTATAATGGTTCAAAAATGGAGAAGTGGTTATAGTGTCGCTTGCAAAGGCCTGAATGATCTGATTTGGACGATTTGAGGAGCTGCTCTGGAGATGATACTATACAATTAAGCACGGGGCCATAGCCTTCCTTATATGCTTTACCTATGAGCAAGACATAGCCACTATGGTCGGGGCAAATGGCTGGTAGCACATCTAGGAAAATATCCAGCGCCTAACTAACAGGGAGAATGGCATACTCTCCTTGCTTCATAGGCTGATAACACCCGCCTGTATGGTACGTAGAGGTTGGAATTCATCCACCTGATACACCAACGTGTTGGAATAGCTATAGAGCAGCGCTTGTAGGAAGGCTGTGCATAGGGCTCTCTCAAAACACTATTCATATACCAGAGGAGACGTGAGGGCTGACTGTAGTAGAGATGTTGGATTCGTGTTCATCTGATACACTAAGGCCTAGAAGAAGGACAAAAGCACAACTAGCGTAACAGCAGTGTTGTAGAGTTCCTGCCAACAACCATCACATATTAGAGGTGACCCGAAGCCTTGTCCACATTTTGGCCCATCCAAGAGGTGGCTGATCCAACAGGTCCGGTTTATATGTTAGAACCTTCTTCATCTGATACGCCAACGCGTTAAATGGGACCAGCAGCGCCACCACGTGAAAGCAGTCCATGGAGTTTCTACCAACAGACCCGTGCCACCTTGAAAGCAGGCGAAGCTTGCTCGGTGGTTAAATGTTGGGCGTCTTAACCCGATACACAACACCAAGAATTTGTCCTCAGGCAGGATAAATTCCGCCCAAGTTGTGGCGCGGAGCCGGGTAAAATTCAGCGTAGGAATAATATACATGTTTTCTTCTCCGTTTCACAGCGCTGTGGAAATATGAATGTGAATGTGAATGTTGTTGGATCAAGGGTCGTAACGGTTTGGTCCTAATTGCCCGATTTGGCGAATAAAGTGGCAGGATGCTTCGCGCACCGCCGTTCCCAATAATGGTTTATCAGAGAAAGGGACTACGACGTGGTCCACATGCCAGAGACTAATTAAGGCGGTTGTAGACTATAAGTATCTTGTGGTTTGATGGTGACTTCGCTATCTAATATATAAATAACTACTCTTCTCTCCATGCCTTTCTTACGCTGCGCTAGAGTCCCTAGACAAAATAAAGCTGCGCACTATCCTCAATACATCCCCATCCGTTTATCATCAGCTATACTCAAAGGTACGCCTCTGGATATTCATCCCGCACATAGTCCACCATCATGCTACCACTCCCTCTCCAGCGTTATCCCCAGCTCCTTGACTCGCCCAACCCCCACCCCCAAATTGAAACTTCGCTGGTCTGATTCTCGCCGCCACCCCAACCGCAACCACTGCCGCTGCAGCTCCGACATGCCCTAGCTTCAGCCCCAACACGTCCCCTCCAGTCTCCGTCAGCGCCGCCGCTGTCACTGTAACCAACATCAGAAGCAGCAGTACATATCCGCTGGCGCGATGCCACCTGTACACCCTCTTCGCTTTTTCCACGCCACCATACAGCCCGGGGACGAAGAACTGCGTCACTCCGACTAGGGCCTGAAGAAGAATCAAGATGTACGTCACCAGCCCGAGGCGGCCGTGCGCAGAGGTGAAGTGATTGACACCGTGGTCAAACTTGTTGTACTCTATTATCGCAAACGCTGCTGCAAAGGCAATGCCTGCGACGCCAAGGAGGGCGGCATGGACATGAGTCCCCGATATCTTTTGCGAGGCAGTGTGGGTGGGTTGGAGAATAATGATGGCTTGGGTGACCAGCGCGAGGGCGGAGATGTTGAGGAGCGGGTGGTAGGAGAAGAGGGAAAAGGGGAAGCTGAAGATGGCGGAGAAAATGAGGAGAACCAGGGTTACGATTCCGACTTGAGATATAAGGGCCGTTCCTGGAACGTTTATTAGTGGGTTACGGTGCAGATAGGAAGAGAAGATATACCGATAATCAGATTCCACCCCAACGCCTTCCCTTCTCGCTGAGATGCAGCGCCGCGGCGACCAAGGAGTGGTTCGTCTTCTGCCAGTCCCTCGGTAGGGACCGGATCGCGACGTGCGATCTCGTCGGGGGTCAGTTGTGGTATGCCAGTCGCCGACGCCATGATTCCGACAGATTATGCAGTGGTTCTTCGTTCACAGTCGACGGTGAGGGAGGGATAATGGGTAGGTAGGGTGGCTAAAGCGTGAAGTACAGAGGGTAGACAAGTATTATGTAGGTTGGACAGTGAGTGGTACAAATTACTCTTCTGAATGGTAAATTCGTATCACTCGCAATCGCAATCGATGACGTGTTTTGCACCCTGGTCACAGTTTGGTCAACAAAGTGGGGTCAATGCCCCAGTGAGCGGGAGAGCCCGCACGACTACCGGGTTACAGCCTTGTCGGGTTCTGTGGGGTAAGGGGCCTCCTGTCCATTCAGAAGAGTCTTATATCTAAGCTATAAGGTTTGGTAAGATCCTTATATATTGAAAGGATATCAAAAAGTAATTTTGATACCGTTGGGGCTGGGTGTTATAATTAGGTTAATTGGAAGTTCTCGCAGACAGTGATTATTGACGAAGAATATTGATTGAAGCAACTCTAAGACATGGCTTATGTGCACGAATCATAAACACCCCTATCATTACTACAGTGACTCTACCTGCCCAACTCGGACAGAAATACATAAGATTGCCAGTAAGCGACGGACAGATATACAAAAGAAGCATTAGTCTACGCAGACGTCAGCTGAAGCGGGGGCGCACCCCTCCTCGCTCGTAACTTGTTGGAGTGCTCTACAACGCTCCGATCCAAAGCCCACCACCAGTTCTGGAACACGACCTGGCCAATCTCCCAGTTCTTGCCGTCGCAGCAGTCTTCATTCAAAATCCTCACTCCCTCCGCCGAGTCTTCAAGGTCGTATTGCAACTTAATCAGCGCCATCGGATCCTGTGCCGCCTTCGGCCTCCGTTCTACCGGCTGCGAAAACATGTAAATAAATTTGTTCCGCACTGATGGCCACGGCAGTATGTCAAGTAAGGGGTGGTGAGGGATTTTCCCTTGAACTTCGGTCGGTTGCAGGTCTGGTGGGAGTGTGATGGAAAGAGTGGTCGATGTGAAGAGGCGAGTGGCTGTAGGGTCCCAGAGTGCCTCTCCGCAGTTGAGAAGCGTGGCCATTTCAAGCCCTGCTTTGATGACCTTGAGCTCTGGCACCACGAGATTCGCATCGTCCGGGAATGTGTATTGCGATGACTCGAGAGTTTGTAGCTCGGAATCGAAGTTGTTCAAGTCGTACAACGGCGGCGACAGGTCTTGTGCACGGCCTCCATCAGTATGCGTACCATACACACAGCGTGAGACCTACCGAAGAATACTTGGTCTAGACTATTTATGTCATTTGGATAGCTATCCGGGCTGCTGTTTGTACTGCTGGATAGTGAGTTCCAGGTATTATCTGAACTTGGAGACGTTCCATCTGATGCGGGCCAGAAGCTGCCTCCAGCCACCTGGATCATAGAGGTGTCTATGCATTGTTGATTTAGGTCGCCGGCAGTGCCATTGATAAGAAATATCTCATTCGTGGGGGAAGCCCTGGTCGCAGCTGATTTACGCTCCAATGCATGCACCTTCTCTTGCCTTCGCTGGCCTGTTCTTGCAGTCAGTTACGGGGTATATAACTCTCTAGCGCTCCTATCGCCCTGTAAATATGGGTACTGTACTCACGATAGCGTCGCTGAGCTAAGACGTTCAGAACCCGCTTTCTGTCGGGATCGCCACGTTTTGGAACTTCCAGTGGTTGTATCTGAGTTTCCGGCATTATGCTTTCTGTAATTTTGTCATGAAATGCCCAAGGTTTTGAAATATCTACGATGCGGGGAAATGAGAGGCGCAGCTGAAGGCCAACATGACAATAACAGCCAAGCTATTTGCGGTTAGAACATAACGTTATGCTTCACTCTTGGCGGTTTCCGTCATGGAACATCATAACACTCATAATGGCCATTATGACCATAATGTTCAAAATAATGTTAATCGATGCCTACCTGTAACGCAGTAATATCTGAATAAAATTATATAAGTATACACTTCGTCCTCTTTTGTGGTCAATCTCAATCTGCATCATTTTCACATTTTCTAATCGGCAGCTTAACTTTAAATATCCTCACAGCATATTAATTTGATTAAAGTCCAATCAAAATGGATTCAAGCTCAACGTCGCAGTTCGCTCCCCAGGAGCCACAGCCGACCTTCATGACCAAGACGTTTATCACAGCCCTTGCCGATGTTCGAATCCTTGTTGGAGCTGCTGCGATTGTCCTACCTCTCCCAGCCGCAGCCTTATTCGGACTCCCTCTCGCCTCGGCATCTAGGGGCATTGGCCAGTTTTATGGAGCTCGTGAGCTTGGTAGGTTATTATCCATGATCACTCAACAATCAAATACTAATTACCATTTGAAAGCTGTTGGTGGACTTCTATTCGCCTCTTACAACAACTACATGAAATCAACCAAAGAAGACGGGTTTCCACTCAAAGCCACACGCGAAGCTACCAACGCCACGACAGTAGAAAGAAAGGAGGCTTTGAAAAATACGTTATGGGCATGTCTGCTCATTGATACGATTGACCTGGGGTGCATTGCCGTTAACGCGTTCAGGGGGGAGGTCGCATTGCGCACGATGTATTTGGGCGGTGGTGCTGGTGTGCTTGGCGCCGTTTTTGCAGCATCTGCACTGAAGGCTTTGTAAGATTTTGTCTGGGCAGTGATGTTAGGTTATTTATATTGGCGTAGGAGTGAATGCGTTCCTTGCGTATATAGACCGGGCGCCAGCTATTATTCGAGTATTTTTAGTTACAAGTCACTATATGCTCCGTGTCACCCTTCTAACCTTATGGTGACTGCTTTTGCCAGCGCCCACTTCATAAGTCACCCAGAGGAGTTCATTCCATGTCAGACTCGTTGGCAGCCCCTATTTGTGTGCCAGATCAAATCATTTCTGCGGCTTGATGAGAGACTCCATGGCAAAAACACGACGCATTGAAGAATTACAATTGTCACTCTCCATACCTCATCATATCCCACCTACCCCGCCTCCCCCTCAGTTTCCATACCTCACGCTAGGAACCACAAACTAACTCTCCCGCTCTCTCTCCCTATCTCGCCGCCCCTCTGCCACTAATGACTCTCTACTAATCATTCTCACTTCGTTTGGCCCAAACGCCACCCTCCGCTTGTAAATCCGATCATTCGCCGTCAGATCGCTAGGCTCTTCGTCCCCTTCAGAGTAAAATACCACCCTATCCCTTGATCGGCTACGCGACGACGCCCTGGCCCCTTCACTTCCCCCACTGTTTGCATCTCGCACGTAAGGAGAGCGATACCTATGTGACTCGCGTCTTGTGCGCAAAGGCGAGTGCTGTCGCCTCGACGTCTCTGGCAACGCGGCACCCAGCGAGGAGCCGGAGTTAGAACTGGGCAGGTACTCTCCTGGGAGACGAGAATGGCGATACACACGTGGCCCCTGGGCGGGAGGGTACTCGGCTGTATCGCGTGAGGAGTAACTGTATGTATCCAGGTTTCCACTGGTTGCTGTTAAGACGCTTGGGGGTGTGGGTGCTGGTGGGAGGAGTTGTTGGATATTTGTATCTGGATTTATGTTAGAGTTTGTCCATGTGTGCACGTTGCAGTTGATACAAACCTTCGTGATAACTTTGTTGGTCTACGCTTGCTTCAGAACTTCCTGGCCCGCTCGGAATAATTGCACCGTCTAGGTCGCGCGGTCTAATTCGCTGATAATTGGTTTGCCGACCGGTACGACTTCTAGTCCGACTCCATTCGTCGGGAAAATACTCGGCAAGATCATTCTGGCTGATGAGCTTTTGTGAATCTCGACGAGGTTTTCTGCCTCGGTGGACCCGTTCTTCTCTCAGCTCACCAACGGTGGAATTAAATTTCTGTGGCCGATAGACGTAGCGCTCGGTTACAACAAGCATCTCATCATCTCTGAGGTTGCTCAACTCTTCCTGGATCTCAGGATGGGCACTGCGAATATTTTGTGGTGGTAAACTTGCTCGTTCTCTCCATCTATTTGAGACAGTTTCGCGGAATTTGGCCTGGGAATCCTCAGAAAGGTCTTCTTCCAATATCTGCGCTGACACCTTTCTTCTAGAACCCTGTGACTTTGGCGATCTGTATCGAGAGCGCTTTGGTGAGCGATCTCTCTCATGAAGAGGTGTTCCGTCGCTAAGATACTCCATGTACGCTTTCCCGGCGAGTCCGTCCAGGTCTGAAGATTCCCGACTATCGTATTCGTAGTGTTCCGAGAGGGGCTGGGCTTGGCCACGACGAGTCCTCCGCCGTGCAGAACTTCTACTTCTCCGCACAGCTGCTGGCAACAACTCGCTTGACCTATGTCTGACAGGCTCTCTAATGGCCACCAGAGGGGATTGTGGCAGCTCATCGCCATCTGCTTTGTCGGGACGCTGATTGTGGCGCCCTTTCTTCCGACCTTGGTCCCTTGACTTCTCAGTGACGACAGTATATTCCTCGACGAGCGTGCTTTCGCGAACCTTCTGGCCGAAAATTAGCTCCCGCAGGAGTCTTGGGGGGTGTGACTTGGATGGCATTACCTTGGATGCATTGCTGCCGGATTCACCATCTAGATCGAGGTTGTGGCGTTGATCGGTGCTCTTCGAAGTGTTCTTAAAAGCGTCAGTGTACAACTCATAATATGCCGCTATAGCAACAGAACCGGCAGTCTCCACGCATACCTTTATCCTTCGGTCTTGATAATAGTTTCGGTCTGCATTATGCTCATTTCTTCCTTTGGTTACATATTTGACCGTCCCTCCTTCGCTTCCAGCACTTGGGTCACTATCCTCGCTCGACGTCACCTCCTTCTGGCACTTCCCGCAATATGACACAGGAGGAGCTTCTCCAGCATTGATCGGATGCGTCGCCTGGTACTTCCTTGATCTCGGATTGCCGCACTGGGCACAGATATGGATCGCAGGGAACATATCCTTTTCATAAAATACCCTTTTAAAGTTCTTCTCTCTCTGCACCTTTCTAAAATGTCTCCTGCTCTTCTTCGTTGGGAGTTCAATCTCAATTTCTGAATCAGTCGATCTAAACTCCGCTTCACACTTCTTACAGAACGACACAGGAGCTGTATCTCCAGCCTCGAGTGGATGCGCGGCCTGAAACTTTTTCGATCTCAAATTCCCGCAATTTGCGCACAAGTGCTGCGTAACAGTAATCGATGTCGGAATAGCTGCAGGCGCAGCAGCTGTAGCGGGTTTGTCATGTTGTGAATTGAAGCCCCCGAACCCCATGGTCCCCATCGTGGGCACCATCTGTGGCTGTCCACCATACATAAATGGCTGCTGGGGGTAGCCAAAGTGTCCATGGTGAATCATTGGCGGCTGTCCATATCCTGTGGGAACTTTGGGGAGCAAGACAAGTTGACGGTTTCCTTGCTGGTACACTCCTGGCTGGGGCGGGGCTTGCTTCGCAGGTGCTATCGGATTCGGGTCGCGTACATGAGGGCCGTGATGTAATACAGATACCTTCTCTGCCTCAGTCTCTGCTTTGTCCTTATCCATTCTGAAGGCAGTGCCGTCAAACACCTCGCTGAGAAGATCGTAGCCAATGCTGAGTACGTGTCCCAAGTCATAGGATGAACTGCTTCTCACTCTGCGACGACTGGGGCGTACTAGACAGAGCTTCCCGTTAATTCTCTTCACGCTGGTGTCGTCGCTTAGGAAGGGGTGCATTGTTTGCCTTTGATGACCAGCACCCAGAGCAGTGCAGAAATTGGATCAAGGTGAACAAATATAAATTTTTAGACGTTATAGTGAGGTTGGGTTTTACAGCTAATGAGATGAAAGATGAAGTTGAGGACGCAGGTGCTTGACTTACCAGACAAAATAGAGGCGTTGATTTGTGGTTGTATTGTGGTTGTATTGTGGTTGTATTGTTAATGGTCACATTGCCCAATTTGGAAAGAACGTGTGCAGACAGGTGGTATTATTTTGACTTGCAACAATTCACTCTGGGTCCTGTCAAATCCAGTGGATAAAGGAGAATAGAAGAAAACCATAGTCAACAAAATGAATTTATAGAATGTCAACCTTCTATATCTCACCCTCAAATTGTAGATGTATGGCAGGGCATGTACACTCTACTCTCCTTCAATCTGGCAACTCTAACCACCTTGCAGACATCATCTGCCTCAACATCCTCCATCTGTTAACCAACCACCTGGGTTCGCAGCAGAATAGAATATATGAGTGAGTAAACCTGTGAGAATCTTTGTGATATATTCGGCCACAGACACTGACACGGTCAGTCCATAGCACGTACTCGGACTTTGCAGAACTTCCTACCGCGTTTCCATCACTCTGCACCTGGACAACAGGACTCCTCGCTCCAAAGAAAGAAAGAAAGAAATAAATAAATAAATAAAATCGTGGAACTCGCAGTGAATAACAGCAATCCGACACTTTCTCCAATTCTGATCGTGGATTGAGAGTCCAACCCATCGGAATAAACGTTGAATGCCTACAGTGCCTGCCCCATCACAACGTCGACAACACCCGCAAAAGGGGCCAGGCATATCGAAATCGAAACAGACTGTGGAAAGCACTCACAAAAGCAAGGAATCCAACGAGAGACTGAACCCCCAGATCAGAGTTGGATTCCTGCGACGTCGTGTCTGAACGACCTCCTCGTCCATTCGGCCCGGATGTATCGTTGCCGTAACGTTCTCAACAACCCCCGCCAACGATATCAATTAAATCCTACATGTCGTCTGAAGCTCTAGCAAACACAGCCACGGAATATTGATAGTCCGTCATTTAAGATTCGTGAGAGACATGTCTTGTTTCAGACTCACTCACGTACCTGAATATAGCACATACGCGGTAGCCAACTTGTGGTTCATTCACAGACACTATAATCCTTATGGCCACCTCGCGCTGTCCAGACTCAACACTACTGCAGGAACACAGTGCATAGTCACACACATCTTGTTGCAATACTTCACATCACGTGAACCAATGTACTCAAACCCAACCCCCAAACAAGACGCACCCAACCATTCAATCCATTCCCCCCGTCAATCTCTCAAGCATTCCTTGATTCGGCCGCCGCGCCACAGGCCGGATGTCCCGCGGCGTCGCGCCATCTCAGCCGCCATGCGCACACGCGCTAGCCCTTCATCTCGCGCCCACCTCGGGAGGGGAGGGGAGGGGAACGAATTCAGGCATGACGGTGGAGAGAGGATTTCTGTGTGTTGGGCGTGACTGATGTATGTGAAACGGAGCACGCGTGTGGAGATGTGGAGGGGTGGCGTTTCGGGATGGATGTGGGGGGACAGAAAGTTGCTGTGGCCCTGGGAGGGTTGTAGGGCAGGGAGCGGGGCAGGGGGGAGCCAATTTGGACCGAATGAGAACACCATGGCGATGGGGAATGGTGCTTCTTCCGATTGGGTGCATTGAGGACCATCTTCTGGTCAGAAAAGGGCTCGACGTTAATCTAGCTGTAATATCGGTTGTGTTTGGTTTGTTCGTCTGGACGCTCACCGATGTCCCTCTCCAGTTGGTTATGCTGGTTCTGGAGCCCTCCAGATCTGGGTTTCGGTGGGCCTAGGAGGAGACCTTTTCTCTCCCATATCACCGTCACTATCCATGCATATCAGTGGCGCACATCATCACGATATTCATTCGCGCAAGTTATACCCCCGTCCATCTCGAACAGACTCTCTCCCCAGCACGGTCAGTGCTATCCCTCCTAGGCCTCGATACGCTCTGACCAGTCCAGCATAGCAAGGCCCGATAAGGAGTGCTTAAGACCGTGGATTATGGAATCCACGTAAGGCTGCTCTCGTGAGACAGGATGCGGCCGAAAAGAAAGCGTTGTCCTGTGCTCCCATTTCATTTTCGGCGTGATGAAACGTGGGAGACAAGACAGTTTCCATCCACCGAGAGGAGCCAGGGTAGCAACCGCTTTATCCGAAATGTCGAATTCGTGTCGAGGGTCATGCATAAAGCTCGAAAAAGGACATGTCATCGTCCACAACTTGCCAAGAGCGATTCCGAACCCATGGGCAACTACCTGATGGAGATCAGTTCTTGGCCCCCTAGACAACGCCCCGCCCTGTAGTGTGATTGCTGTGATTGATTGCCGCCATGTGATGTGATGTGAAGTCTGGATGGCCCGATCGCCTCACTCGGTTCCCCGATCACCACAACCACCGAATTTGAGCCCTGGCGAAGATCCCGCGATATGCCCTCGCGAGACCTTTGTGTACTGTACTGTACTGTACTGTACTGTACTGTAACATCGTGGGCGAGACTAACTGTGGTATGGCGCTCGTGGCTGACGGGATGGGAAGTGTGACGCGTAGCCAGGTCGAGCGGACGAGGGAATATGTATTGTCAGATTATAGAACTGTGGGATTGTAGGATTGTAGGATTGCACTGCACCAGAGTGGTCATTTTGAGAAATGCCGGGTGTCTCAGATGGCGGTGCATGCCAGGGATTTTGGTGAGCACGCTTCTTTTATGCAGGCTCGGTTGGAGGGCGACAAAGGTTGAGGTCTGAAAGGAGGCTCTGTCTTCCTTTGAACAACGGATCGGCTGTCCAAAAGCCCAAAGAGGTAGTGTCAACAAAGACAGTGCTTACAGTAACTTCAGTTAAAAAAAAGACGTTTGGTTAACCACCAGGGCTCCAATTGATGAACCAGCCACTCAGACGATGGAGCTATAGGCCGAGGTCTTATAACCCAAACCAGCTATGTACGCATTCCACCAAAATCCGTCCAGGAATGATGATTTCCATACTAATACTGCTATAGTATACGGTTCTACTCGATTCATAATATGTCGTATCATCATACTCAATCGCGACGAGAACGTCGATAGCAACCGGCCTGTCTACACTTTTGAGGTTGCTCCACCAAAAACTGAACCCTAGCGACACGATTCCCACAAACGGACGATCAAAGCCCCTGCAGCCATGCGAAACAAGCCACCCGGACCCATCGAGGCCCCGTACCAGGATGCCCCTCAAATTAGACAACAACACCAACATCCCTAGGGCGCCCTCTTGGATAGGGCTTTCGCCAGGTACCAGGGCCGGTCCCCCAGCCAAACCCAGGGCTAACAGATGGCTGAATGGTGTAGTGAATGATTTGCGATATGCGCTCGCTCCCCTGCAATTTCGGTCATGGCCACATTGAAGTACATGCTCATATCTGTGTCGTTCCATCCCGGTAGATCGGACGAGCTGTGCTTGGGATTGATTGCTGCTGACGGATTGGACACGACCTGTGCACAACGCGGGTGTCTGTGCCGCGGCTTACTGGGGGGGTGCATGCCTGCTGCCATCCTTTCATCTCTTTTGGAACAAGAAGCTGAGATCAGCGGTGGTGTGTGGGGGGGGGGAGGAGATCGAGCGGCCGCGACGTTTCCAAATGGGACTTATACACTGGACTGGGTATGTGGACTGGGCTGAGACTGAGGTCTAGACCTGGGAGGATGGAGTACGCAGATGAGTGATGGGCAGTGGGATAGAGTGGAGAGAGAAAGTGGGAGAGGAGAGGTGACGGTGGGTGGACCAACAAACTCACATATCGCCTAACCTCGCTCAGAGACCATCAACGGCCGTAGCTGATGTGGATATTTGCGTGGATATAATGTGGAACACTGTCTTGAAAGTAGTTCACCCCAAGCAATGTTAACCGCGTGGCTTCAGCACCAACCCGAAGCCGCATTCGGCTCCCACGACGACGCTGCATTCCCAGTGTGACGTGGGTGCAGCTGCAGCGGCGTGTGCCTTGAGTTTGTTGATGCTCCTTGTCCATCTCCTGCCTCTTTCTGCCTACGCCCGCGCAGCCAACTGGGGTCGCCGCAGGCTACTGCAGTTATGATGCCAACTCTGCTATTTGTGGAAGTCGAGACTGTGAGAAGAGGCAAGATTAACCTTGCGCCAGAGCCTTGGGAAACTGCGAACAACGACAGAACCTGGAGGACTCGACCCCATCCTTGGAAAGTGGCTGGAGTTCTTGGTCTCGTTTCGACAGTTAGGGCACGAACGGCGCTGCAAATAGCGCCCCGGGCAGCCGTGGACACTCCACAACCAGCGTCGCCACCACCACCCCATTTGCAAGTTATAATGCAGCGTATCGCCTCGCAGCACAGTGGGGATCGCTGGTGAGGATCGCGTAGGGCACACATGCCAGAATAGTGGCGGGCATGAATATGAGAGACCGGGCTCATACTTTGTCCCTGTATGGAAACGGTAGCGGAGCCTCGCGTTCCCCGATCGCCAGAACCCACAAGGGAACAAGCGTCGAGGCGGTCGCCTTCTTTGCCTGCGTTGCGAAACCGACGATCAGCACTGGGGATCGAGCGGGGTGTGTTGTGTTGTTGTGTTGTCGTTTGTTGATTAAGGACCGCGACCCTGGCGAGTGGAGCCGACTCAGCAGTGGACGGCACACAAGTGAGGGGTGCCCTGTTCCCGCGTGTTCCTTTTAGAGTGAGGGATGGGCCACCATGGACCACTTTGTGATGGAGCCATACCAGGTGTTCATACACTTCTTTTGTCCAAACTGTCCGTCTCATCCATAAACAGTTCGAGATGGCGCATAATGCATAATGTGCATTGTATATCTTGCCTATCTCGTCTCCGGTGGAGTGCGCGAGGGTGATGGTGTCGTCCTGTCTTCCCTTGAGCTCCATAGCTTGCCCCTTGCTCTCTGCTCTCTGCTCCATAGCTCCCTTCGAGACCAGGACGTGCCGTGCATCGCTCTATCTCTGGCTGTCCAAGCTCCATGGTACTCACTCACTCAACTCCCTGGTCCTCATCCTTCGTCCCCTGTCCCCGTCACTCACTGTCCAGATGCGAAATTCGGTGCCAGGGGTATGGCAATCGGAGAATAGCGCTGGATATATTGCTGTGCAAGACTTCCAGAACGTCGTTTTCGTGATCGACGAGCATGGACTGCGCCTGTCCCAATGAATATCCATTGACATCGTCTGCTCTGAATCTAATTTTGCTCGTGTTCGTCTCAGGGACCACCTGTTGCCCACGATGTCAATTCTCAATCAATTCTCAATACTGAACGTGCACCCCACATGCTATGTTGTCCACCACCGCCTAACCCCTCCTTCATTACAGCTCCCGTTTCAGGCCCGGCCCTGTACGAAATGACTACCCGTTGCGGCATTCTCACCCCATGGTTGCTAACGTCAACTTAACTTATTCCTTCTGCTCCGCTTACACCGCACCCTGTGACAGAATAATTTTGAATAATTCTGCATACGACGGTAATCATGGTGTTACTGCTATAACTCTACTGTTCCACTGTGGGACCGCGTCCTGGCCAGATACAATCAGAGTAGCTTAGAGCACGAGTGGCACTTCCCACTTCTCTCATTCCCACTACTGCACCTGCATGGCCTCGCTCTCCACCAACCACATGCCCCGCAGTCAGCCTTTCCACAGCTGTCCCCAGTGGCTTACATAAAATCCCCTCCATCCCCCAACAGAGCTTCTTCTAGCTCTCTCCTTCTCTCTTGCTTCCTCTCTCACTCGAAGGTTTTCTTCTTCCTTACTTATACGCCCTTTACCTTCAACTCTTGGCCCCCTTTCACTTCTCTTCTACCACTCTTTTCTGTTCCCCTTGATCCCCCCCACCAAGGCTGCTTGTTCGGCCTCTTCTTCTTCTTAACACACATCTTCGAGAGACAACTGTAGTTATTTATCATTATAATCCAACTTTTCCCATTTATACACCCATGGTCCCACCACACCGGTCTTGTTAGAGCGCCATCGCCATGTTACTCAGCCTGCAACCGCCTTCGAACCACGCCTTCAAGCCCTTCCATAACTATTCCCCCCCCACACCGCCATCCACGTCACGTTTCTCACCACTCCTCATATCCTCCGGGCCCGCCTACCCTCCGCCGCCTAGGGTCACCACTCCTCCCTCGATGTCTACACCGCACCGTGGCCTCCCCCCTCCTGCCGCCCTCGCCCTGCCTCCCACTCAGTCCTCCCAACCCGCTCAGTCCCAGCCCGTCCAGCAGTCGCCAGCGCCTCCACAGCCTATGGCGCAGCAGCAGCCTCTTGGTCAGCTGCCCGGGCCGCCACCGCAGTGGCATGGTGCGGAGGACTCCATGCGAACTTGGTTGCAGGCAAAGGCGGAGGAGGACAAGCGGCGGCAGGAGGAAGAGAAGACGAACCAGGAGTCACTTCGCCTGGAGCAGCGCCGCATCGAACACGACATCCTTCGCACATCGTTAAGCGGCGGTATCCCACCTCACCTCGTTCCATTGGTCTTCGCAGGCATGGGCGGTGGTAGCCTACCGAGCGCCGGTCTGGAATGGGCGCAGCGCTACGTGGCGCAGGAACAGACACAGCTCCAGCAGCTGCCTCCGCCGCCGCAGCAGCAGCAACTTGCCAACCCTCCAGCTGTAACCCAGCCTGCCTCGCCCATGCTAAGGAGAGAGGATCGACAAATCTATGGGAACTCGCAGGCAGCTCCTGCAGCAGTCCCATCCACGCCCGTCGCCTCTCTCACTCAACAACCCCCCTTTTCACAGACTCAAGGACAGAGTTACCCGGCTTCTCCACCACGTTCGCGGACCCAGCTCCCCGGGCCTTCGGCACTCGCGCGCACTCCACAGTCCGGCAGTCTCCCGCGCCTAAACACAGGCGATGTCCAAATTCTGCAATCCGTACCGCAATCTCAGTCTCAAGCGCAATCACAGCCCTCAGAGCCCTCGCCACAGCAGAGCCCAGGGATCTACTTCCACCACTGGCAGCCACCAACCTCTCAGGCGCCGGCGCCGTCGAGCACTCAGCCGCCAACGCCGTCCGGTGCGTAACCCTTCACCAATTATTCATCTCTTGCCAGGAAGCTGACTCCTAGCAGAAGCACCCCGCCCTTCATCTCCTCCAAAGAAGCGAAAGGCCCAAGGTCCTCCGCCGGTAACTCACTCCCATCACTCGCCATCCTACTCCCAGGGCCCCGCCCGTCGCCGTGCGCACTCCCACCGCAGCGGATCGTTTGACCAGTCGCGACGCGGACGGCTCCAGGATGGTGGATCGGCGCCACGATCGCCTGAGGGCTATGGGTATGTCGAGGTAGCACAGACCGGCAGGAGGAACACCCTTCATTCTGAGGGCAGGCATCCATTGCCTATGCCTCAGCAGCAGCAGAGAGGCAGCGAGTGGCGGTACGAGGAGCGCACACCTGAACAGGAGAGCCGCAGGAGGGACGGGAGGGAGTGAGCGGTCTACCTACTTCAACACGATGGCAACATGCAAACTGTAGACAACGTGTTCTCTTAACGGGAAAATATTGCCCATTCGAAGGACGAGGGAGGCGGGCAGACGAGAGGTTGGAGACGATACCAACATCATTTCTATCACTTTAAACACCAGCCTATCGATCTATGCTGGTGCGATTTCTACCACGATGCGGCTGGCACCGCGACAGTTGCGATGTCTCAGGCTCAGCTCCATGTGATATATATCCGGGTCAGTTCTGAGACATTCAACCAGGGGTTACGGAACTATCCCAACCCTTCTTCTGCCAAACTTACTTTTACTTCGATTCTTCATTTTCAACTTCATTCAAAGGGTCGCATCTCTAGGGTTCTTCTTCTTCTTCACACTTTTTACTGTCGCCACCTGCGCATTTTTTAAGCTTGGCTCGGGTTTTCACATCACTTTCTATTCGGAAATCAGAACGAATAGAGCAGACACGGTGCGGCATCGAAACTCGCCTACCTTTTTTCCTCGACCTTTACATTTTGTGTGCGTTGTAATTCATAGGGCTGGTTCCAGGATTGGCGACAATGCCACATGAGATACGAACGGGGAAGATTCAGATAGTTTGCGGTTGCGAGACACGGTGCAGCGGCATCGTCTGCAACATTCACATCCGCCATTGCGCAGCGCAGAGGGCCTTTGAGCTTTGAGGAGCGGCACATGTATTATAGACCGAGAACCGGGTGCGTGCGTCTCGACTTAAAGAGATGACAAAGGACGAGTGCTTGGAAACGCATCCGCCCAATAAAAACGAGATCAGACAGATGGGCTGGGATGCCTGGAATTTATTTGCATCATTACCATCTAACTCAACGCTCAATTTTCAGTCTTCCTACTCTGCTTGTGACTGACTTTGTGATATTTGTGACGTACATCTAGAATATAGACAACGCGGTACAGGGGGGATGGCCGCAAATGACGGGTTCTGTAAATTGTCTTATTTTGTTGCGACTTCCCTATGAAGCCACCCTACTCGATTCCCCATTCCTTTATTAATCCACGATGATGGCTCCCTATTCCCCCACGGGCCCCATGGCACTGGGCCAGTCGCCCTTCCTCTGCAAGCTTCACCGTGGCGCCTCTTCCATTCAGGTCACCCATTCGGCGACTAGCTATATGTACATGCATCACTCTGCGTCCTTTCCGTCCCCGTATCCTCTCTTCAGGAGGTTCATCAACCATCAACCCGCTTGAAGCATTCGAGTCCGCTTCCAACAGTCCAGGTATACAAATAGCAAAAGAAAAAGAAAAGAGATCTAGATGGATTAGTATGGCTTGGGTATAAATTAAGTCTTTGTCTCTGATATTAGAGTTGCCGTTAATCGGAGGTAGAGTGAGATATTATTTTTGTGTAGTCGTTGTTCAATAATTGTGGTTGTCGTGAGTATCTGAATTATAGCGGAGCTGCCGGGTGAGAGTGATTATAAGGTGTGGGGTTGATCTTGGAATTAAAATTTGGTGTAGTCAACATCGACAGACTCTCACCGCGCTCTCCTCCTCCTTTGATGTATCTTAAACTCAGCCCTCGCGACCCTCATGAACAGCGCTTCGTCCTTGATCGGTACCCAGCTCGTGAGCACCTTCATCGCATTATCGAAGTCGGAATCGAGCAGTATTTCTCGCGTCCCGTCGATCAGCGCACAGCTGCATGCATGCAACACATCAAGGCCGTGCTGGAATGGCCGCTCGGGTGTTGCTGGCACTGAGGGATCCAAATCACCGAGCAGCATGAATACATCCCAGACGCGCAGCTGTGATGCGAATGGAATAGAGTAGTTGAACAAAGTGAGGTACCAGCGTGTCCCGTACGCCGTGGGGCCAATATCAAGTTCGTCCTAGCAGAATTAGTAACTTATTTCTCGAAATATGGGGTGGTAACCTACAAGTTGACGGGATACATCATGTCCTCTCATCCAATCCACCTGGAACTCGTCCAACGCGGACATCAGCCCCGCAAACCCATGAGCGTACAGTTTATCAAGTCCTCTCAACGTCCACAACCTGACACACATGATGAACGTCTTCTCTTCGTCATAATAGCACAGCAGTGTGGCCGCCAAACTCGCCATTCCCTGCACATATCCCGTGTCGGGGAAATATAGGGCAAGGCAGTGCAATACGCGGAATAGTAAGCGCTGTCCACCGCGGTACCGCTTCCGGAACATGATATGGCTGTTGATGGTGCGCGGAACGTCCATATCGATCTGCACATCATCGGCACTGCCCTCAGACACGAGCCTCTGAAACGCCTCGACAAGCGAAGCTTCAGTCGGGCTACCTTCCACCTTCTTCGCGCTGGCATTGAGGAAGCAGCGCCAGGCTGTCGCACGCCATACGTCCGGGATCCCCTTCCATGTCCGGTCGATAAGTTTTGGATGTGCGACGTCAAACTCGAATTCCATGCCCTCGCCGTCGGGGCCGGAGTTGACAAGTTTGGCCATCCGTCGCCACTTCTCAGAGCGTGTCCATTCGCGCTTCTTGGTCGCTTCCGCGGCCGTCGTTCTTTCGTCGACTTCGGTAATGTCAACAAGGCCGTGAGGTAGCGTTAGCATGTCGCCTGCTTCATCCATCCAGCGCCTGTCTTGATTGCCGGGCAGGCGGTTGGCAAGGGTTCTCAGAGGCCTCGACACACTACGTTGAGACGCAGTGGTGTTTTGCGTTCTAAGAGACTTGGCTGCGGAGTTTTTGGCTGGAGATTGCAGTCCAAAGCCCCGTTGTTTTCTAGGCGTTTGAGAGGCAAGTTGGAGAGATGTCGATACGCGTTGGGGTGCTCGGGGTTCGGGCGTCCCGCTTCTACCTGGCGCGTCTGGTGCCTTGACGATGAATCCATATCGATCCACGTCTGCGCCATTAATATCTTCCCAGTCCTCAATGCCACCAGCAAGCTCATGTTCACGTCTTAAAACACTATATCTCTTTGCGCTGGGTGCGCTCGCAGTCTGTGGTCTGGGCCGTAGCTGGACGTTGAAGGTATCGTCGCTCGGTCCCTCATTCTCTTCGGCCAGCGGTTGGGCGTGGTTTATCGGGTTACCATCTCTCCAATCTGTTATAACATCCTGCTCGTACATAGACCTGACCTTTAAACTCTCTTTCGCGATCTCTTCTGGCAGCACAGAAAGTAGTGAAGGCTCCGGCGCAGTCCTCGGTGGCTTCAGCGCGGCCATCGGTAGCTCTGGCGCGGTCCTCGATGGCTCCCGCGCAGGGTTTGGTTGCTCCTGCGCGGACATTGGTCGCTCAACCATAGTATCTGATGGCTCGATAAGTGAATTTGATGGCTCCAGTCCAGTATTCGGTGGCTCAGTCGCTGTATTCGATGGCTCGGGCGCAGTTTCCGGCAGTTCTGGCGTAATCTTCGTTGTCGCATCCAGAGTATTCGATGGCTCCGGCGCAGGCTCAACCGCAGCAGGCACTCTTTCTGAGACTGGCTTAGAAATCGGCCTCGCATTAACCGCTTTCCTCCCTCCCAAGAGCACGCTGCCTCGAGTCGAAAAGCTGACCTGGTTCATAAAGTCCAGCTGCGTATCCGGCAAGCTTGTCGTGAGTGGCGTAAATTCCTGCTCGGGGCTCGAGTTCAGTGTGAGCGCCTCGCCATTCGAGCTGGGTGTCCTCGGCACGTTATCGCTGCCTTTGTCTCCGTTCCTGCTCCGTATCCTCCAGCGACTCCCCGTTGTTCTTGATGAGACTTCGCTGGGTGCTATGCTTGGTGCTCTAGGCGCATTCCCTTCCCCGTGCGGATGTGCCGTCACTCTCAAACCACCCGCGTCGCTAATTGTTCCGGGACTGCTCTCGGTCCCGCCGCTAGATACGGTCTGTTCGAGACCTGGACCCTTCATGTCGTCTCCCACACTCATAACCGCATTTGGCATCGAAGCCGTCGCTACTGTTGGAGGTATATCCTGCGCTGTCGCTTCATATGGCACTGCCTTCACTTTGCGCCTCAAGAAGGGTGATCGTCCTGATGCTGTGGTCGGGCGGGCTTGCGTGGAGCCGGTGATATCGGGCGCCATTGCGCATGGCGGCACTCTGGTCGTTCAATGGCAGTATTAAGTCTGATTCCACAACTGATGGTTGGTATCGTATGTCAAAAGAATCGCCGGATTCGTTAGTTGAACCCTGAGATTGTAAAGGCGATCCCAGCTTCTGCAACCTTCCGGACGTTTGCAGCTGTTCTCCGTAAAGAGTGAATGAAACAGTATTCTGTGCGAGGGAAGCAAGCGTCTCGGAAAGGCGAAGATGAGGATCCAAATCCCAATTGACAGAGTGCCGCGCAAAGGGATAGTTGCGTGGTACTCGATCTCTCTTTTCCTTGGAGTAGGGAATACGAAGTAAGGGTGCTGAGACCACTGAGAGACCCTAGCGATAAGGGGAAGGGGAGGACGCGGGGACGCCACATTGGATGGGCCCAAGCTCGCTGTGGCGCACCATAGCTTCAGCCTCGCCTCACGCATCCACCCGCTAGAGTATTCAAGCTTTCGAGCTGTCAGACTGAGCATCAGCACCATGAATAAACGGATATAGAGACTAGAATTCGGAAAATCAAGTGTCAGTGTCTACTTCTACGTCTCCATCCACCCAATGCCTCCGTCCGACCTCAACAAGACCCAGACACTCAGCCTCCCAAACTCCACCCAAAATGGCCTCTTCGCCTCCACGTCCCTTCCTCCGCACACGCCCATAATCCGACTCTCGCGCCCTCTGCTTGCCCTCCTCCAGAACTCGGCCCTCGAAAGACTGTGCTCGAACTGCCTCCTCCCAGCGCCTCTGCTCATTCCATGCCGTCTCTGCGATTCAGCGCGCTTCTGCGAGGGTTGCAAGGACGCGCACATTGTGTCCCGGCGGCGGGGGATGGCAGGGCGTCATGATGCGGAGTGCTCTACATTTAGGAGGGTGAAGCAGGAGCGGGGAGAGGGGGAGATGTTACCCACACCCGTGAGGGGAGCGGCGCATGTGCTTGCGCGGTTTGGAGAGGATGGCGTGCGGGAGCGGGTGAGGGGGATGGTGGGGTGGAGGAATAAACAATTAGGTGGTGGGAAGGGTGTTGAGTTGCAGGCCAAAGCTGTAGTACATTATTCGGGGATGGGCATGAATAGGGATAAGTTGGATGATGCGCTGGAGCTGCTTTGCGTGGTGAGTTCCCGTGGTGGTGGTGCATATGGGTGGCTGGCTAACAGCGAACAGATGAATGTGAATTCCTTCCGTATCACAGATTCTAGCGGCGAAGAAATCGGAATCGGTTTTGATCCGCTGCTCGGGATGGCCAATCACAGTTGTGCGCCGAATGCTTCTCTGGAGTTCGACGGGCGCTGTGCCATTCTCACTGCACTGACACATATTGACAAGGGCGAGGAGATCACCATCTCCTACATTGGTCAGTCCAGTCACCCGTGCCTCTCAGCTCAACGGAGAGAATACTCCCATCCTCTGTAAAACCGAAACTAACAGCCCAATAGACACAACCCAGCCCCGTGCCGCTCGACAAGCCTTCCTCAAAGAGCACTACTACTTTACCTGCGCCTGCCCCGCCTGCACCACTTCTTCCACTCCACCCAGTGCTGTCAAACCCGGTAGTTGAAAGGAATACGAAAGAAAAGAAAACTTTATCTCCAAATACGAGATCGGCAATGCATATAACAAATCGTACCTGCCTGTGCGTCGAATACGAGGTCGGCCCGGACCGCAATATGGTCCCCTTGCGTTCCCCACGCAGCGATCTCAACCCACACCCCGCATCGAACAGTCATCGAAACTCTATTATAACTATAATAGGGCAGGCACTAAACAAAGATGCAAAATAGCATGAGACTCATGTTGGCAGATAACAGTCCGGGGGTACTGAAAAGAAGAACAAGAGAGCCAGAGACGCACATTTACAGACGGCAGTCTGGGGACTCGCTCACACTGACAGGCAACTGAGACAGATACGCGGAGCGCAATACATAAAAACTTTGTATTCCCTCCCCCAAATTATAGTTCCTACTCCCGCCGTGACTAAATCAGAGCCTACATACACCGCCATGCATCGCGCCACAAAACTATATCCAAGAAATAGAAACCTCACACCACAAACCATATCTCGTCTCTTCAGATCCCATTAAATCGTCCTCCACCCGCCGCCATAAAACATAGCAACCCTCCTCTTCCCTCCCCCTACCGAACTTTTTGGTATCAAGGTATCACTCATCCACTCCTTACAACAGCAGCATAGCAGCACCGACAAAGCCGACCAGGCCAGCCCCAACCTTGGCACCGCCAGTTGGGGCAGCACCCTGGCTGGAGGAGGTCTCGGAAGAACCCGAGGTTGTGGTTGGGGCAGAGGTGGTAGTGGCAGCCTCGGTGGTGCTCTCTTCGGTGGTGCTCGCTTCAGTGGAGGTGGCCTCGGTAGCGGTGGTCTCCTCGGTGGTGGATGGCTCCTCAGTGGTCGAGGTGGATGGCTCCTCGGTGGAGGATGGTGCCTCGGTGGAAGATTCAGAAGTTGGGGCGGCGGAGGAGGTGGTGTCGGAGTCGATGGGGAATTGCAATGTGTAGTTGAAGTTCGTCTCTGGGTCGGCGTCGTCGGTGATCTTCAGTGCGTATCCATCGCCCTTGACGATGGATGCGTCGGGAGTCCAGGTGTAGGAGCCGGAGTTGTCAATGCCGGCTAGATGGGTGTTAGTTGTGCGCCAGAAACTTGGGTTTGTGATCGTCTTTCAACAGCAATCAATTGCAGGTTGACGCGGGAGGGTGGAAATAAGGAGAGGGGATAAAGGAAGTGAACGCACCTTGAATGACAGAAACATCGTCCAACGCGTCACCGTTAGCCTTGACGAGCGTCAGCGTGATGGTGCTCTCAGTGGTCGGCGTCCAGGTGATAGTGATTGGGGTTCCAGCGGTAATGCCGCTGAAGTCAGAGTTGGTGATGGGGTTCGCATGGTTGCCATCCTGAGCAGCAGCCACAATGGCGAGGGCGCCAGCCATGAGAGCAGAGATGAAACGCATGTTGGCTTTGTGTTGGGGGTTTGTGTTTGGTAGGACGAGTGGTTGCACAAGGAGATGAGATGAAAGATGCAAATGCTTTTGACGATTAGAGCGACAGTAGTGAGCAGGATAGGGTGGTATATGTATTATAGGAATAAAGTCAAAGAAGCAATAACAATGACAGCGATTCAAACGAGTAAAGCGCAAGATACAAGCTGCAAATCTCTCTTCGATACAATCTCCTTTCGACGCTTGACAGCTCGGGGGGGGCGTGTCTTATGGGCAGTTCTTCCGCCCCATAATGGCATTAAACCCATGAGACCCCCATTTCCCCCATTTCCGCCATATCCACGGCCCCCATCCCATGTCTTCCCATGTCTTGTGGCGGCGATGTTCTGCATTGCGCCATATTGGGAAATTAGCCGGTCGTTGATTGAGATGACGGGTGGAGGATTAGTGGAGGGATGGGGGTGGATGGGGGTGTGATAGTGGAGGAACCAACGGGTCTAACTCCATCCTACCCTTCCACTCCGCCAGGCCGCCTCTAATTCCTCTAATTCCCCTCTTAGCGGCGCGAAGGAATGGACAACGACTGGGCGAAAAAGAGCGACGAAGGCGCAAAAAGACAAAAGAGCGGCGAAAGGGTCTCTCTTCCGTCCCATCGCGCGCCGAGGGTAGAAAGTTGTGTTGTTACTGCTGCAGTTATCCTGTCCATCTCCCCCAGTACCGCTGCAGGTCTCACATGCAGTCAAACGGTTTGTCTCGCCCCAACAGTTCACTTGGAGTCAACGCGTCGAGTAGTTGGTTTACTGCCGTGTCGCGTGAGGATTTGTCGCATGTCGCGTTACCTATTGAATACAGTGTCAGCATCTGTATAACTTCTCTGTTCGGCGTCAATAATCGACGGCGGCACAGCAATACAAAATGCAAGTTGCTGCAGCTGTCAAATTCAGCTGCTTGTACTTGTCAAGCTGTGATGTGCGTGCTTTATCGAGTGGCTGCTGACTAAGCCGCCGTGTCAGGGATCAGGGGCCGAGACTTTGAGCTGTATGGGACAGGATTGGACGACAAACCACAAAACTAGATGGTGGCGGGGCTAATTATACTCCCCCTACCGCCCCAAGAAGCAATATAACTTCAATATAAACCTCAGCCACAGCCACACGGGAACATCCTGTACTATGGTAATGGTAATGCACAGAAATATTCACGGAACCAGGCAGACGCTGTAGACGAGCCAAATGCCGCCTGTCCGAGTGGCGTAGCCCCCAATGGAAGGAAACTGACACATCGTCGACTAGCATCGAGGCATCCAGACCCCTCTTCAGCTCCAGGCAGACGTCAATGCGCCGCCGGCTATAAACACATGTGCTACGCCGCATTACGTGGTGTTTTCTCGTATACTTTGTAGAAAATATCATCGGCGTCACATCCATCATCGCAGATGCAGTCAGACAGTCACCACAAACAGACACTCCAGCGATGTCACGAAACCAATGGCTCAAAGTCCAGCCAGTAGTGGTACATCCAGCTCTCATTCCCTCTTCCCTATTCCTCTCCGATTAAGCGCATCATCCTCCCGCCCGTATTTCTGCTGGTTCAGTAAAAAACAAAGAATAATGTAAAGGGCTAAAACCTCCACAGGCAATAAAAACAATAACCCCTTTCACCTTCACCACCTCCTTAGTATGACACCAGCAACGGAAACTATACAAATATGAGCCTCCGCCAACCTGATCCTATACAATCTCCATCCGTGAAAACATGTCCGTCCACGCCTGAAATAAGAGACGATGCAGAGCGATGAGAGCAGATGGTCCTATCAGTTGGCCATGCTCAGCGCCAGTGCAGCGAAGAAGCTGAACACAAGCCCATTGAGCGACGAGATCTGGCGGGCTGCCTTGGCCGTCACGACGCTCGAGGTTGGTGGCGAGATGCCTGGAACATGGTCAGTATGAGAACGTCACTGCAGTTTTGGGAGACATACTTGTGTTAGTTGGTGTGCCACCAGTGTGGTTGTTCACAGCGATAGAAGAGGTCACTGTGGCATTGTGCACTGGAACAAGAGTGGAAGCTGGACCAGCATGCTCTGTGGTTGCGGTGGCAACAGTCTCAGTGGCATTGTGGAGGAAATGGCCCGGAGCCACGCTGCGGTGATGCTCGTCATCACCCTCGCCGTCGTCATAGGTGATGCCGTGATCGATGCGGAACTGGGGGCTATAGTTGACGCCGCCACTGGAATCTTTGATCTCGAGGTTATAAATGCCCTCTTCGAGGTCTCCCTCGGGATACCAGGTGAATGAATTGCCAGAGAGTCCATCTGGTTGCAGGTCAGCACGTCCAATCTGCAAAGCCTCGAAAGACAACTTACCAGCAATGGTGTCGACCAGGAGTTGGTTGGATGGCACGCCATTCTTGAGGAGCAAGCTAACCATCCCAGTCGCACCCTGCCAGTGGATCGTGAATGGGTGGTCAAAGGTAATGCCGCTGTAGTCGGAATTGGTGAGCATGACCTTTGCATTGGCCATGGCAAAGGCAAAGCCCAGAATGAGGACCTGCAAGAAATGCATCTTGGCAATCAAAGTGTTTGATGTGTTGCTGTGGTTGTTAGAGCTTGCTGCAATGCAAGACACCCTTTTGATCTGTTTCAACAGATTGGTTGATGTTTTGTGGATGAGGGTGAATTCTGGTGGAGATAAATCGCGTGAAGGCGACTTTACTTACTGAGAATATAAATTGTGTTTGTCCTCCCAAAAGTTGCGAATAAAACCTTAAGATGCCTGGAAAAGAAGAAGATGTTGAAGAAGAATCAACAGAGCAGAAGAAGAAGCAGAGTTGTTTGTTGACAATTGAGCGTTGTTGTTACTGGAATGGGAAGTTGCGAGTTGTAAGGGGTTGACGGAAAGAGCGCTGTTACGATTTGAGAAAGGTACGACCCTACAACGGTCACACAAATTAACTTTTGCGCTTCCAAATCTTTGTTTATTACATTCCGAGCCATTATCCTTCCAATCATCCAATTTCGTTAATTCATACATCACCAACCCCTATATTCTACACTGTAGTCACCTGAACTATTTGCCCGCCATGGTTACTGCAAGGACACAACGCAGCCATTACTGCATTATAACACTCCCAAACATCTACCATCTTTGGTCAGCAACGTAGGATTATATAGAGGGTATATACGACGCCAAACTAAACGTACACGGCCCCAATCCCTCACAGCAACGCACCACCCATCCCCGTCCCCTGTCCGCCCGATCCAGTAGCCTCAAGCTTGGCCACCAACTTCTTCATGCTCGTCCACTCCTCGCTGCGCGAGCTCTCCTTCCCACCCAAATCCGGTCCAACCTCAAATACCGTCAACTCTCCATCAATCCCACCCGTCGCAAGCCTCTTGCCCTCCGTCTCCTCCCACGCCACGCGATTCAAGCTGCGGCTGAACTGGCTTCGTGCACCAAGACGCGGCTTCGTCTGCAGTCGCGCGCAAGGCACCTCGGTATCGATATTCAGATCCCAGACTTCGACAAATCCTGCGCCGTCGACAAGCGAGAAGACTCCCGGCTTACTGGGTGACCACGCAGCGTCGTAGACAACGTCTTCGCGCACAATATCAAGCAGCGGGGCCACGACCTGTGCCTCGCCTGTGATACCAGTAGTGGCAGTGGCCGGTGCGCGCATGCGCCAGAGCTTGACGCTCCAGTCGAGGGAGCTCGAGAGCACGAGGTCACCGAGATCAATGGGTCCGCGCGCCGGGTGGAAGCTGAGGGACATGACTGGGGCGGCGTGACCGCGGTAGCTGACGCGCTGGTCGACGCCGGCTTTGGAGCCAGCGCGGTCGTAGCGGTGGCAGGGATAAATGGTGCCTTCTTCGGAGCCAACAAGGAAGTAGGTTGGGTCCGTTTGGGGGAATGCCATGCAAGTTGGGCTAAGGTCTTCGGTCTTGGCGGGTGGTGGGGTAGTGAGGGTTAGGAGTTCCTGTGGTTGGGTGAACATGTCGACGGACCAACCACACACGACGCCGTCGGTGGAGCAGGAGAGGATGTTGTTGGCGTTCTGGGTGCCGACGATGTCAACCGAGTATACTGGATGGGTATGGCCAGAACCGGTCAGTGGTGTCTTTTGTACGGGCGCTGATTTCGCTCGTGTGTCCCATAGCAAGACTTGTCCACTATAAGCGCCACCAATGATGAGGTTGGGGTGAAATGGCGAAAATTTGGCTGTGAGGACATCTGACTGGGCGTGGAACACAAACTCCGGTCGGTCATGGAGATGGGTATTCCATACTTGGACAAGTCCGTCTGGGTCGTGAGGCGCCGAGGGGTTTTTCGTATATGAGGCCAGTACAAGCTCTGGGAATTTGGGTGAGAAGTTGATAGAACTAATCATCCTCTTCTTCGACCACCTCTCGTCGTAAAACTGGGCTACTTGCTTCACCTTGCGCCGACCTTTGCCAGCAACATTATCATTCTCGTCGTCTTCATCATCCATGCCAAGGCTATTATTGTGTGCATAATCTGCCAGGACATCATACTCTTGGTCCAAGGCTCGTTCGATAACCTTGCACGACCTCTCCAGGAAATCTTGGAGATCGTCCGACTCCTTGATAGCGGCTAGTTCCTCCTCCGTCAATGCTCGGAGCGGAAAATTCGCGGCAGCATCTGATTGGGAAGCAGGCTTGATTGGTCCATCCGAGATACTATCCCTTGCGGCTTTGAGTTCTTGTTCAATCTCCTTCCGCAGATTTTGGCGTAGCTCCTCCTCTCTGTCCCTATCCCTCCTGCTCAGCCTCTTTGTGTTTGGGGTGGAGGGTAATGGCCCGTCCTCATTATCCGACTCAGCAAACGGACGCGCCTGATCTGGCCTTGTCGCCCAATCCCCTGATGTTTGGACCCCCTTACTGTATGAAAAAACTTCCTTGACTGGTGATGGCGGGCACTCGTAGACTGTCGATAATGAGACTGTCGAAAGGGTCTGAGTGGAAATTGTATGTGATTGAGACTGGGGAGCTGCTGGGCCGTCTGCCGGGCTCACAATGTCGGAATTCTCATTGCTTAATGCCCCTGCGCTCAGGACGCTGTTCGGCCTGCTCCCCCTGTGCGCCGGAGACCCTGCACCTCCTGGACCTGTTGAGCCCGGTCTGCTGTCGCCAACTAAGCTGGATATGAGGTTGTCGAGTTCCCGGCGATTGTCTGATCTCCCTGGTGTAGGAGATATCAACTGCGCAAGTTAGAACATATGCATGGTGTAGATTGAGGGGTTCGTACATCTACAGGGCTCCCAATGCTCTGCCTGGTTGCTGAGACCTCTCTGGCCCTGAGGGCTCTCTGCCTCTTCAGCTCTTCAAGCTTCGCCTTCTTCGCGAGAATTTCATCTCTTCGTTGTTGCATAATGTCGGTGCCAGACAAACATCGTCTTCAGTCGCGTTTGAGGCCTTTGGCAGACTCCCCCTGGTATTTTTCGTAGATTTGGACCACGATATGAGCAACCAAACTTTGGACAAGCCGCTCAGAATATTCGCCGATATAAACACTTTGCAAATAAAGTACAAGATGTGTTTGAAGTTATGTACTTGACCGAACTAAAGACCCTGAATATTTCCTTGTTGAGCGCGAAACATGTTGATGTTGTACTCCATGGGAGCACCCGCTTGTCCCAAAAATAAAGTCACGTGAAGACTGTCAGGGATCCTCGGGAGCAAGCTTTATTCGATTTCGCAACATCACCCGAATTATTTCAAGAGGCTATCCATCCCGCGCAATACACTCTCGCTGTCCGTTCAGTTGCGATCACGTCGCCATATCCACTTTGATAAGCGGTCCGAAGCCAATTGGCATATTATTCTAGATCCAGCGCCAGCGAACGAAACTGCACGTCGACATTCCCAATGGCTTCCACCGGTGTTAACGTATGTCCTCCACCACCTCTACGGCACATTCCCATGAGCCTACCCTGCGCTGCTGCCCCTTTACATCAAATGAATGCCCTGGAAACTTCTTCAATGCCCCCGGATCTCCCAATCATGTCCGCCTCTACGATCGCGCATGCGCTGACATTCAACGCGATAGGTTCTCCGATACTCGGCTCTTGGTGCCGGTATCTTCTACGGTCTTTACCACCAGGCTACTCTCTCTGCCTCCGCAAAGCTCAACGCTGCCAACCGTGAATATGAGCGCAAGCAGGGCCTGATCGACAGGGCGAAGAAGGAATACATCAAGAAGACTGCTCCAGCCCCAGCTGATGGTGGTACGTACTGCGCTTTCCCATTGTTTGCATATTTCACGCCCGGCTGCTTTGGGGATACTGCTGGAGGGATGAGCAGCTCAGGCGCAGGTCTGCGAAGATGTATAGATACAATTGCTGACAGATCTGGTTACAGTTATCCGTGACCCCGAGGACAAGAACTTCGACTTAGAGAAATACCTGGATGCCGAGTTTGGCTCCAAGTAGAGGATCTGGACTGTTATGATGATGCGGTGATGGATTGGGAAGAGGGAGAGGATCGAAGACATGGTTGCTCTGGAACGATGAAGGATGGGGCATGGGCCGGCAGGATTTAGAATGGCAAGCCGTAAATGGTTTAGACGACGGTTTAGCATACTTCCTGTACATTGTATTGTACTATATTCCCAACTATTCAAGTGGTATATGCGATTGTAAAAGGCGTGAGAGTCTGGGTTGCCAATGGAAGAGTTGAAAGAGCTTGTTTACAGGCTGTTGGAAGGTCATTCACTACCTGCCGGGATCTCCCTTCCAGTATCTGTAATCGTACAAACCATTTAATAAAACAATTAACCATCCCTCATACCACACTAAACAATCTGTGATTCCCAATTGCCAGTACCGTTGGTGGCATGGGGCGGCACATTGACTCTTTGACATATCCCTGCCACTCTTTGGGTTCGACGCCTCAGGCACAAGCGCAACATTGGGACGCGAGCTCAAGACACCTAAGCATTCCCCTGCTGGCTATGATCGTGAATCAGTCGTCCACTCTTTAACTCACGACCATCATGACGGTCGCGACAGAAAATTCATACCTGAAGGGTGCAAAGGGGAGGAATACCCGGGGGCTTCTTCGATTGGTCATTCTTTGTACAATTGCGGCAGCAGCTGTTTCCAGCCGGCTGTTCTCTGTTATAAGTATGTATATGTGCAGCTCTGGATATGCATGTCTTGGCTAGAGAAATCTACGTCTTGCGATTGCTCCAACAGGAAATTTACTATGATATTGTGTCTTCTTCAGTGAAACTATTGCTAATTTTCTTCTTTAGGATTCGAAAGCATAATCCACGAATGTTCGTTGTCCTCCCACTCCTGACAGCTTACGACGCCATTCCCAATCTGAGGGACGAACGCTGACATGAAATAGTCGATCCATGGTTCAACTTCAGAGCAACAAAGTACCTGGTCGCCAATGGATTCTACGACTTTTGGGATTGGTTTGATGACCGGACGTGGCATCCACTTGGCAGAGTCACTGGAGGAACGTTGTATCCTGGCCTCATGGTGACCAGTGGAGCTATCTACCACGCACTGAGAGCATTGACACTTCCTGTCGACATTCGAAACATCTGTGTCCTTCTCGCACCAGGCTTCTCGGGTCTGACGGCATTTGCGACATACCTCTTCACAAATGAGATGTCCTCGACCCCCTCCGCGGGTCTCCTCGCCGCCATCTTCATGGGTATTGCCCCTGGCTATATTTCTCGTTCAGTTGCAGGCAGCTACGACAATGAGGCTATCGCCATTTTCCTTCTTGTCTTTACGTTCTACTTGTGGATCAAAGCTATCAAGCTCGGATCAGCCTTCTGGGGTGCCCTTTGCGCCTTGTTCTACGGCTACATGGTCTCAGCTTGGGGAGGATACGTCTTCATCACCAACCTGATCCCGCTTCACGTCTTTGTCCTCGTCTGTATGGGACGATTCAGCTCAAGAGTGTACGTCAGCTACTGCACATGGTACGCCCTGGGCACGTTGGCAAGCATGCAAATCCCCTTCGTCGGATTCTTGCCAATCCGCAGCAGCGAGCACATGTCTGCACTAGGTATGTTACCAAGAATTCTATGAAATATTGCCTTTTGCTGACCTTTCAGGTGTCTTTGGTCTCCTCCAACTTATTGGATTTGTTGAGTTTGTCCGTTCTGGCGTCCCCAGCAAGCAGTTCCAGACCCTACTGAGAGGATTCGTCGTCTTGGTGTTTTCCGTCGCACTTGGTGGCCTTGTATTGCTGACCTTATCTGGCGTGATTGCTCCTTGGACCGGGCGTTTCTACTCTCTGTGGGATACTGGCTACGCCAAGATTCATATCCCAATCATCGCATCCGTCTCGGAGCATCAGCCTACCGCATGGCCTGCATTTTTCTTCGACTTGAACCTTCTCATTTGGTTGTTCCCAGCTGGTGTCTACTTGTGCTTCCTCAAGCTAAGTGACGAGCAAGTGTTTGTTGTCGTCTACTCCATCCTTGCCAGCTACTTCTCCGGAGTCATGGTCAGACTGATGCTCACTTTGACCCCTATTGTCTGTGTGACCGCGGCTATGGTCCTGTCCACTATTCTGGAGACTTATCTGTCGATTAAGTCCCCCAAGTCGGATGCTGAGTCTGTCGCGACAGAAGCTGAGGCCAGCAAGAAGAAGAATGTCGCCACCAAGGGTGGGCTACGCAGCATGAGGAACCCCGTTGTGGGTATTTATACCATGGTGTCCAAGTCAACTGTGGTGGGTGCTATGACGCTTTATCTTTTGGTTTTCGTCCTCCACTGCACATGGGTCACCTCCAATGCCTACTCTTCCCCGTCCGTTGTTCTCGCCAGCAAGTTGCCAGATGGAAGCCAGCATATCATTGATGATTACCGTGAGGCATACCAGTGGCTGCGCCAGAACACCAAGGAGGATGCGAAGATCATGTCATGGTGGGATTACGGCTACCAAATTGGTGGCATGGCCGACAGGCCAACTCTTGTCGACAACAACACCTGGAACAACACTCACATTGCTACCGTCGGTAAGGCCATGAGCTCTAGCGAGGAGGTCAGCTACCCAATCATGAGGCAGCACGAGGTTGATTACGTCCTTGTTGTCTTCGGTGGTCTCCTGGGCTACTCTGGAGATGACATCAACAAGTTCTTGTGGATGGTCAGGATTGCTGAGGGCATCTGGCCTGAGGAGGTTAAGGAGCGTGACTTCTTCACTGCAAGAGGCGAGTACAAGGTTGACCATGAGGCCACCGACACTATGAAGAACAGCTTGATGTTAGTACTCCCACACCCGTCCTGTCTTATACTCCCCTAACAATCAACAGGTACAAGATGTCTTACTACAATTACAATGGCCTCTTCCCACCTGGTCAAGCCCAGGACCGCGTCCGTGGCGCTCAGCTCCCAACTGTCGGACCAGTCCTGAACTCGATTGAGGAGGCATACACCAGTGAAAACTGGATCATCCGGATTTACAAGGTCAAGGACCTTGATAATGTCGGCCGAGAGCATGGGGCAGCTGCGTCGTTTGAGCGGGGGAACAAGAAGAAGAAGGCCACAAAGAAGAGGGGGCCGAAGGTTCTGAGGGTAGAGTAGATTAGATTAGAACAAAAGAAGTGGCTGGTGTTGTGTAGCTACAAAATGTATATTAAGGTCTGTAATGTTAACGGGCTATTAACTTGAAATGACTTTGCTGTGACCCATGCCAGCTAGCCCCCCCACCAAAGATGTTTTCTTTGGCTGCGCAGGGACAGATCCCACACTGTGATATTCAGAACTGCTTCTGGACTCAATTATCCCATTCTTTGCTTCACAGTTTCTGCAAACAAACATCGCTGTGCTAGATCTTAATTCAAGCGTTGGGATGGTAGGAGCATTGTGGAACCTTTTAGGTATGTAGTGTGGTTGAATTAAAATGAAGGCTTGGGAAATATAATACTGGAAGAATATCTCTTATCCATTACATGAAAGGTTTGGGTGCGGCAATTTATTCGTGTTGTAAATAATTACTATTTATTTATTCCCCCACAAATAACCGTAGTTTTAATAACTCCTTATAGCGAAGGACCTCAGCTAAGAGCTCTGTAAAACCATCACCCACCATGCGAAATGCCAGCTCTAATGGCAGGATATCGTGTCGGCAGAGGATAAAGCCATGGCACGTCAGATCTTTGACATCTCCCGGGTCCAAAAGACCATACGCTAAAATGTTCAATCAAGGGAGACCTTGGGGTCCAAATGCCCTGAGCAAATATTAGGAAATTAGTTAGTTCACCGATAGAGAACAGTCCCTTAAAGCGAGGCAGCAGCTCCCCAGCGGCAGTTATGATTGCAGAGAGATCACCGAGAAATCCTGCGAAATCCCTTCGGCCTAAAATAGCATTATGCACTACTCGTTGCGAAAGACAGTTCGGGCTACCCTGTATCTTGAAACATACCAGAGACAATGGCGACGTTACGGTTATTAGGCTTGTTGACTGACTGCCTCAGCGAGAGAGCATTATCATTATCTTGTATATAATTCTATGAGCTGTTTCGTTAAACTCCTACCCCAACCCCAATGCCGCCGTATTATATACGCTGATTCTCAGCCTCAAGTTTTGTACAGGCTTCCCACGCCTACAATTCCTGGTGTACAAACTTATCCAACTTCTCCGTCTCCCCCCTCAACATCTGCAAGAACGGTTTGCTCCATCCGTCGTCTTCCTTCGCCTCCTCTTTCTCAAGGACATAATTCATCACATGGTACACCCAGCACTCATCTCCCACAGTAGCCGCAGCCACATTTGCCTCCGCTGGCTTAAACGCACACGCATAATCCATCCTCTGCGGCTTCGTCGGCCATTTACCAGCCTCGGCTCCCATATCCTCATCGAGGAAGTTATCTGTCACAAACTCCGCAATCTTCTTCCGTACAACATCCCACTCCTCACCCGGCCTGGCAAATAGTTCAAGGGGCGTCTCCAGTCCCTCGAGATGGAGTAGCGCATCGCGAAGCTCTGGGCTCTTGACTAACCCACTGAGAGCGTTTACCTTGGCCTTAGCGGCGCCAGGATCAGTTTCAGAGCGTAGCGTCAGTAGTATCCTTGAAAGGAACTCCTGATCCGCAGCATACTCCTGGAGGGCGCTCGAAGAGCTTGCGCTGTGCGGGTATGGGAGGTACGAGCGCCACGATTTTTGTGCCTCTTCCAATGCAGTCGGGTTATTCTGGATGGAGTTGGCAATGACGCCGGCTGCTAGGCGGCGGCGGGAGGCGGAAGTTGGGGCATCGGACAAGGCTCCGTCGAGGCAGAACGTCAGTTGCCGAATGACGGCGCTGTTCTTCATGAGCTCCACGCCGTAATAGATGTCGTGAGAAAGGTCAAGAAGGGTAGTTAGAGCCGTGACCGACACGGCATAATTGTCTGCCTGGTCACTGCCCAGGATCGTCACGGCTTTTTGGAACGCCTCTACGTCCGAAATGCCACCATCTGGTTCTCTCGGTGGCAATATTTTGCCCGCAGCTTGATACGCGGGTGGCTTCTTGCCCGATTTATCTCTGAGAGCAACGGGTTCTTCCTTCTTTTCCGCCACCTCTTCCTCTGGTTGGTCGACAATAACCATGGCCTGCTCTGTTGGAATATCGGAGTTGTCACTCTCCCCTTCCATGGGGATATTAAGTCTAGCCTGCTTCAAGCCCGAGTAGATATCCATGCGGACATGGAGCCCAGGCGGGATGTCCTGGTCGTCATGTATAACCTGAAAGTCCTCCGTCGGCTCGAAAACCTTAGGGTAGCATTCTGCTGGGTTGCTCGTATGGCATATTAAATCGTTGCTCGGGGATGGCGACGGGTCTGCTTGTGAAGTAGCGATGGCAAGACCGAGGAAAAGGCCACCAGAGAGATATCGCTGCATTGAAGCTCCCATCATTGAGAAGCCGCCGCTTAATCCGTCTCAAGGACTGATAGAATATGCTCGATGTGCCTTCTGAACCGGCGCAGTTTTCGTCGTTGGCACCGGAGAAGCTCTTGTTCCCTGAGTTTCAAATTGAATTCTACCAAGTCGAAGGGAACTGATTTGCCCTCTACCTGACGCTTTAGTTCAGCTTCCCAGTTCTCGCGAACAGTGGGGTAATCGTCGAGGATGGAGTAGTGCTCCCAGCTTGATTCGAGCACTGGGCTGTTTGTCCACTTGATAAGAACCCAGCGATGAAGTGTGCCTCCTTGTAGATTTGACTCCCAATCTGTCCGAGTATTCTCAGCTAGAACTTGTTCGATAGTATGTTCTTGGTTGCTGCTTGCAAGTGAGGCCAGGGATTCGGCGTCGTCAAGATCCTCGTTGTATTCTACGTCTGAGGGCTCTCTATCACTTGTGTCGTTGTTGTCAATTAGATCATGGTAGAAACTCATAGTAGAAACTCATAGTTGACCCGCACTAGCAATCATATTTGTATAGTTTTTCAAGTGAGGACAAGTGTCCGTAAATTGTTGGATTTGGCCACATCCCGTTATTGATAAGGGCGACGGCAGTGCCACCGAGCTCTCGATAAGCCTCCGGAAAATCCTTTGCTCCGACTCCGGTCCTTGACGACTGATCAAACGACTAATCGACGACTAATCCTCGTTGTTTTCTCACGTGACCAGTACTGTCTAGTCGCGCTAAAAGCGGCACGTTTGTTGCGTGGTAGCGCCCATAGCCGACGACACTTCGATATTGATCCCTCAAGGAAAACACCCCCAGTCTGCCATTGAGGACCAATTCGTATCCTCAACATGTTCGTCCTTCGGCGTCAGGCTGTTCAAGCCGCCAGAGGCATTAGAACAGCCCGTTCAACCGCCCAATTCTCCTCGTCGACCTCCCGAACCGCCCATGAAGCTGGTCACGGCCATGCAGCTCCAAAGGATGAGCCTCTAGGAGTGAGCAATGGCCCACCGAATAACCTGAACACCGCTGACAATGCTGCAGCTCTCTGTCTATGCCACACTCTTTGCTATCCCAGCCGTCTACATCCTCTACTCCCTGTCGCAGCCCTCCGCCGATGGGAAGAAACCGGCTCTTGAGAGGCTCATCAACAGCTACTCCCACCTCCAGGAGACTTTTGCTACAAGGAACAAGCTCCATACTGCAGCGATTGAGCAGGCTGCGTTTGACCGCAACCTCTTCCAAAGCGACAGGAAGACAGAGCACGTCAACCTCCGCTTTCCTGAGTATGTGCATGCTGGAATACAGATAATGGATGTTGCTAACATCTGTACAGGACTTTCAACACGGGATCTCCACACAACGTCATCGCTGGCCAGGGCCCAAGGGATATCGAAAAGCTTGTTTCCCATTATGAACAGTTGAATAATGCGGCTGAGGAGAAGATTCGCGCAAGGGAAGCCTGAAGACTGTGACATAGAAGAAATAGAATACCCCTTACCATATGATGCCGCCGTTGTTTGTGTCCTAACTTCTAGCCTCACTTCTTTCAGATCGCACAGGGGCGAACATTTCTGTCAAGATATCAAAAGGTAGGATAGACTTTTCTTGGATACACTTTCTGTTCCTCGTTGGCAGTGGGGTTGCGGCAGGTATGTTCATGTGAAGTTCGTTTTGTGTATCAGAATTCTTTGAAGTTGTTTTATCAGATGCTTCTAGAATCCACACCTTCTGTCTTCTTTGGCACCTCACGGACACCATAGGTGTTCTAGTTGTCTCCTGGGGCGGCTGAGTTGAAACTATTTCATTGCCTAGTTGGCCATGTCAGTGGTTGCATATGGTTTAAGGGCACTGTCAAAGAGTGTATCTTACCTGAAGACATTCATAAATCATTGAAAGACTTGTCTGCCCCGTGGGATGTCTATGATTTTGTCTGATGGGAATAGGGGGAGAGTCTAGACGTTGCAATGCTGCAACCATTTCGTGTATCCGATGGGGTAGCGCCTGGTGGTCATGGGGACGGGGAATGACGCGCGCACGTCGCACGCTGGCAGATTTCACTTATTTACCTTCTTGTGTTCTTTCTGGGCCTGTTTTCTTCCTGCCCTTTTCTTTTGTCAACACATCCACGATCAGCGCCATTGCAGCGCTTCTCGATAGCATCAAGCTATCGTCCTTTGATAGCACTGAACTATTACCCTTTCATAACACAACACTTCCACCGTTGGATCACAAGGTGAGCACGATCGAGTCCAGTGCATTGTCTGGTACTAATTTAGATGAGCAGCCCGCCACCTCCATTGATAACCTCTTTGGTTCATCATGGGTCTTAGACTTCCTTCGAAGCCCACCACGGAGAAGCTGCTGGTCTTTGAGAAGCCGACCACCAAGAAGCAGATCACGAAGAAGCACAGCCGCAACCCCGTCGTTAATCCCGAGGTCGTTGTAAGTCGCCTCACCGAAAGGTTATCCATTTTACTTGCATTAACCCCTATTGCTTAGAAGCTGCCACGCGTGCCCAGTGGTTATCATGACCAACTTCGTGAGATGGCTAAACTTGAGAAGGAGGCCAAAGGTGAAGAGGAGTTCAAGGAGGTTCCCTACCATGACCCGACTCTTGGAGCTGTTATGGACCCGCGTGATATGGATCTGACCGCGCTTGTCGACAACCTCCCCTGTATGTATTTCCTATTGCTGCGTGCAAATGCAAGTACTAACTACTTCACAGTCAATATCAGAACCGATCAGCGCTTCCGTATCCGCTATAGGATTAAGATGACTGAGAACAACCAGTACAAGGTTGTTGCTGCCATGGATCTCCCTGTCGGTTCTGTCATCATGGCTGAAACTCCAATTTTCTACACGAGCGCCAATGACATGGATGGATTCAATCAGGTCATGGCCCGAGTCTTGATGCTTGACTCCCCGGAGAAGGAGGCTTATGACAGATTGAGACAAGCTCAGGACTTCTGCACTCGATTCATTACAAACAGCAGCCGACTCAATATCAAGAAGATGATTGCCGCCAAGACCTTCAAGCTCCCAAAGCATCTCCACTACGTCGACATCAGAGATGAACACTCCAAGTGCAAGAATACTATCCTGAAGAAGTATATCACCAACCGCTTCAAGATCAGTGATAATGCTGAGTGCATCGGTGTCCGTGAGCCCCTTTATGGAATCTACCAGGATGCTGCTCGTATCAACCACTCCGCAGACCCCAACTGCACGGTGGAAATCAACGAGGCACCCGCATTCATGATGTTCCTCATCACCACCAAGGACGTGAAGAAAGATGAGGAGCTTACCATCCGCTACCACAACGACATGCACTGTGGTCCTATTCGCCATGGCGAAAAGGCTGCAAAGTGCACCAAGTTGTTTGGCTACAGCTGCCTCTGCAAGATTTGCAAGGTACCTGTTAGTGAGTTCCCATCGGATTCCGAGGAGGATTCTGAAGATGAGGAGGAGGATGAGGACCTCTGTGCTGTGATGTAATGCACAAGTTTTCGAGCTCCTGGCCTTGAAGCCGTTTGTGAGCATCTGAATAAGGAAATGAATAGGCGCCTGAGATGAAGCAAAGGAATTAATGATAATGTTACCATGTCCGTCAGCTGCCTTGCGAATATTTTACGTGCTCTTTGTTTATAAACCGTATATACCCCCAGCAATCTTTCATAGCAAAGTAGACCTCGTATTCCATTCCTTTGATGCTACTTCTGGTCTTGGTAAGTTGGTCATCATTACTATAGAGCTCGCTTTGATACCGTGCGTTCAATTCACAGACAGTCCAGACTGTAGAAAATGATGGCAAATAATTATTACGTTCTTGAATTCATAACACACCATGCAATGGAATCTTGCCGCTCTTTGAAACGCGCCAGTGATGACAATGTCTACAATACGCCAAAAACAAACGTCTCGCCCACCCAACGCGCCAACCGCTAATCGAGACCCATCAATGTACCGTAAGGGAATATAAAAACTGCAAACGCCAGATATGCTCGCTATGACTGAGGTAATGCAATTAGCGTCTATTTCTGGCCATGGCTGCCAATCTCTTCCGCTTCTCTTCTTTCTCCTTCTTCAGTCTGTTCTCCTCGGCGAGAGCCAGGGCATCCTCCTTTCGGGCAAATCTAGCGGCCCTCTCTTCCTCTTCATCGACCTCGTAGGCGGCAGCTTCCATGTCAGATGAAACGTCAGATTCATAATCCTCTTCGTCCTCGCTGGCGGCGTATGTATATCGTTGCCGCGATGGGCCAGGGCTAGGCCGATCCCGATCTCGATCTCGGCCACCACTTCCATACGATGGTTGTGGCTTTTTGGCTGCAGCTGGATTTGGCCGGGCCGTACCCGTGTATCCTGTGGTAGCCGCAGCCGCCTTCTTTGGTCTCTTCTCTGTTTCCGCCGAAGCTGTTCTGGAACCCCTCCCATTCTCTCTCGAACCGTTGCGGCCGTCACGAAGTGGCGGTGTTGGGCCCTTGCGTTTTGCTTTCCCAGTCGCTCCCGTGCTGGTCGACTTCATTTCCTCGCGCTCCCGTTTGGTAGGACCCTTCTCGATGCGCTTGTGCTGGATCTTGCCAACCTGAGTCATATTTGTTTGCGCAGCCTTTGCGCGAGCCATAATCTCGGCAAATGAGCCCTTCTTCGGGACCTTAGCTGTGCTGACTTGAGAGGGAGCTGAGCCTGGAGGGGCGCTGGTTGCCTTCGTGACTGGAGTCGTAGATGCGGACGAGCGACCTGGGAGAGGTCGAACAGGCCTGGGCATCGATGATGTAGTTCCGGGGGCCTTTTGCACTGGAGTAGCGACTCTTGGAGAGGCAGCTGCGGGGTAATCTTGTCGAGAAGCTTTATCGCTGTGGCGTGGCAGGTCGCCGTCGGCTTTGCGCTTTAGCGGCGCGACAAACGCAGATGTCGTCGACGGCTTTGGCTGGTCGCCACTTATCTGCGCGAGGAGATCTCCGATCTGCACAAGGTCAGTCACCATCGAGGGAGGAGTTGTGAGAGCGTTCTGAAGTTCGGGGGCATGACATACAGGCATCTTGACTGTCGACTTCGGGGGAGTTCAGAGAGCTTGTCAAACCTAATCGGTGACTGGCTTTGTTCTTTGCAGGTGCATCAGGCACGTTTTGAGGCGAGCAACCTCAACGCATAGAACAGAGGATGGAGAGTCCTTTCTCTAGTGGTCGCACTTCATCTATATGTCCTTGAGGGGCATATAAGGGTTGGTGGCGATGTGTTCACTTATTGCTCGAGTATGACCAGTAGCACGGCTCTCTGTAAGACATCCAACAGCCCGCCCAGCGAACGTCGCCTATTGCCTAATTGGGAATAGCAGCCCTAACAATCGCGATTCTCGCTAAGGCAGCCTCGGCGCTAGAGCCAACTCACACAGATGCTAATGCGATCGCGAACTTTCTGATATTTTTAAAAGATCAACCAACTCGACGTTTCAGTCTCCGCCCAACCTGCGGTTAAATTGATTGAATCTCTTGTTTTCGACATCAAGTGTAAGTTTACTCACCTCCAACAACCTCAGTCACCAGTGATTTATTCCTGGAGTGAAATCGCACACATCTGCCGCTCGAACGTTTCGCTGACGCCTTCATCTTCAGACATCAGACAAAATGAAGCACCTCGCAGCATACCTCCTCCTCGCCCTCGGTGGCAACGAGTCCCCTTCCGCCGCTGACGTCTCCGGTGTCCTCTCTTCCGTCGGAATTGAGGCCGACTCCGAGCGTCTCGATGCTCTCATCGCTGAGCTCCAGGGCAAGGACATCAACACCGTACGCTATCACTGAGATCTACTTGCTACATACATTTGCTAACATATTTTTGCAGCTGATCTCTGAGGGTTCCGCCAAGCTCGCCTCCGTCCCATCTGGTGGCGGTGGTGGTGCTGCTGCCGCTGGTGGTGCCGCCGCTGGCGGTGCCGCTGAGGCCGCTCCCGCTGAGAAGGAGGAGGAGGAGAAGGAGGAGTCCGATGAGGATATGGGCTTCGGTCTCTTCGATTAAGCGCACAATATCACTTCCTTGCCGAAATGGGAAAAGTGTAGCGCTGGGTTTATGGGGCAAGCTGTGCGATCTCCTCTTGAGCAGGGAATATGCTTGGAACAAGGGCCTGGAGATTGATTTTCATGTCATTCGATAACTTCTGTTCGCACGATATCCATCAATACAAAGAGACGTGCTTCCTCCATTCAGAGCCGTTGCTAAATACTGTGCCTGTTGCTGATTCCTGTTTCGTGATGTGTAAAATAACTTGAGAGTGGCCAATGCATTATTAACCCACCGAATTATTACCCTACCAAATCAGTTCATGAATGCGACCGTAAACGCATGTAAACCTTAAATTATCAATATCAAAAGAGATTCACTGACAAACCGCTCCATATCCCACGCATATCGTCCAAATGAGGCTCAACCAAAATTATCGCCAAGACTTTCCGCTCCGCTGGGGTCTTGCCCTAACCAAACTCCGCCCGCGCCCGCTTAGCGCCCGCCCGCCTCACGGAATATCGAAAAGTATGTGAGCCCCATCTCGACGACCTCCTCATCAACCACAATCGCCGACAACTCTCGACGATATACCGCAATCATGGCTGACGACGAATACGTGAGTGCCCGCCTGCCCAATCCAATGCATCTTCAATGGAAAGCGCAAGCCATTTCAAGAAGGAACACCCCAAGCTGACAAGTCTTCGCGCAAACAGAACGCAGCTGAGGCTGCCGAGATCAAGAAGAAGAGAGCGTTCCGCAAGTTCTCCTACCGTGGCGTAGACCTCGAGCAGTACGACCTCCCACACCCATAAAACCCGAACTCTCCATCTCCCCATTATACCCATACACAAATATACATGTGCCACAGCATGTCCAGAACACAAAGGGGAGCCCCCAGCTAACCCTCGTTCAGACTGCTCGACCTCTCTTCCGACCAGCTGCGCGACATCGTCCACGCGCGTGCGCGTCGTCGGTTCAACCGCGGTCTCAAGCGCAAGCCCATGGGTCTGATCAAGAAGCTCCGTAAGGCTAAGCAGGAGGCCAAGCCCAACGAGAAGCCAGACGTCGTCAAGACCCACCTCCGTAACATGATTGTCGTCCCAGAGATGATCGGTTCGGTCATCGGTATCTACTCCGGAAAGGAGTTCAACCAGGTCGAGATCAAGCCTGAGATGGTCGGTCACTACCTCGCCGAGTTCTCTATCTCTTAGTAAGTTTTACTTTGACATTTTTGGGAGTTGCGTTGGAGGACAGTAACTAACCAGCAAACAGCCACCCAGTCAAGCACGGTCGCCCCGGTATTGGTGCCACCCACTCTTCCCGTTTCATTCCCCTCAAATAGATGCTATTTGGGATGGTCTTTCGGGTCGGGGTTTGGAGTCGGAATGCGTGGTTTGCGATGGACTATGGTCGGATATGGCTGTAGCATCACTGATATCAATGAATACGATTTCCACACTTAATTTTATGGCTGGATTGTGCATATGCTCGGCGAATGTGATATGGGACTGTGCTCAACTATTGCATACAAACTAACTTGTGAACTATATCTCTTGTAAAGAATACATGCCTCCCACGGCCGTCAGAGCTAACTAGTTACCCTACATCTTTCCGTCAACGTCTTTCCGCCAAACAATTTCCCCAACATATCCTTACGCATATCCTCCATGGAAATTTATA
>LNAR01000118.1:0-26837 GCA_001630585.1 Pseudogymnoascus sp. BL549 | reverse complement strand
GGGTGGGGTGGTTGTGAGGGTGCTGATTGAGGCGAGGAGGTGTGCTTCCATTTCTGAGGCGGGTTTGCCGAAGAGGTTGAGTTCTTCGGTTTGCTCGGATGGCTGGGAGATGCGTGGCGCTGTGATTGTGGCGCCGGATGTCGAGTATTTCTCTATCGCTGTCGTGAGGTCTTTCTCGTATTGCTTAGCCTTCACCCCTATTGCCTCGATATTCTGCCATGTGAATTCCCACTCTAGAACTGGTGGCACGGCGGAGATGATATCCCCCCTCGCCAATGGATGTTCAGGCTGGTGCTCGCGCAGTAACCGTAGACTTCGCCCAGCTTCGAATAAGATCTGCACGTCGTCCTCTGGCATAAATGAGGGAACCCTCGACTCATCAAGCACGAAATCAGGAGTCCGGATCTCCATCCCCTGCTCATCAATCCACAGCCTATTCTCCGCCTTGACAAAGCTCTTCCCCATACTCCCCTTGACGAGAGGCATACCCGTCTCGCGCTGTATACCGAGCCATTCCCCCGCGAAATCCAGAAAGGGGCGAGAGACGCGGGAAAGCACTTCGAAGAGGATAGTCTGTGTAGAGTCCGTTCTGTGCTCTGTCTGCTCGATGAAGTGGAAGAGTTTAGAGAGCATGACTTCGTCGTTTTCGGCGGATCCAGCGGCCAGAATGAGTTCGTGGAAGATGGAGAGGAGGTGGTCCACGGGCTGGAAGAGGGATTGTAGTTTGAGGATGCTTTGGAGCGAGGAGGCGGGGATGTTGAGGTGTGACTGGAGGGTCGAGAGGACTGTTGCTACAGCGTCCGCTAGTGCGATGCGCCCTGGCGACCGGTGTTTGATGTAGGCTTTGTCTGTAAACGAGCGAAGCGCTTTGGTGGTATTCCCGCATCGTAGGAAGAGCGCTGTGATGTCGTGGGTGAGCTCGGTGCTGCAGCCAGATGTACGGACGGATTTGAGTGTGCTTTCAAACTTCTTTGTCTCTTCATTCCAATTAAACAGTACTGAGTTCCTGCCCAGTCCTAACGCCAGAAGCGACGATGCATATGTCGACCCGCTGACAACAACTGCGTCTTGATTGTCGATTTGGAGGGGGTTTGTGTCGTCGGCGACTGCGGCGTCGAATAATTGTGGTCCTCCTTCCGAGATGTAGCAGATTTGCGGTGTCTCCTCCCTCTGTTCGTCAAATGCATCCCATGTAAGATAATTTGCGCTCTTCAGCTCCTTCTCAGGCGCAAAAGACCATATATCAACATATTCGTCGGCAGCCTCGGTGTTAACTTCCTCGCCTCTTTCGCTCAAGGGTGGCGGCGTGCTGGTAGAGATGATCGAAAGTTCCGGGCTTTCGAAGGGGAAATCTGGTAAGGCGAAGAAGCCACCATTGTCTATTTGTCCGACAGTCTGGTCTGGTAGTTTATTGCTGATATCTACACATCATTAGCACGGGCAACGAATTCGGTTGTTTGAGCGGCTCCTACCGTCGAGTTTAAGTTGCGAAAACAAGAAGCTGTACGGATCTTCTGATTCTGGAAAGTATCTCGACGATGCCCACAGATCTGGAATCGCAAAAGCGTTCCCGGGATCCTCGCCGTCCTCCATTATGAATTTTTGTTGACTCTTATGCATCACTTTCATTTGGTGGACGCGTCTCGTCGCGATAATGATGCACATGCGGTTGATCCCGGCGCTAGTGTCGGCCTTGCATGGCGAAGCCCAAGGCTGAGGCGCAACAGTCAGAAAACCTAAACAGATTTCCATCGGACCCTCGATCAGGACGCTCAGTTCCTGAAACACAAACACATCAATTCGAAGCTTTACGTTCTATATATTCACCATACGGCTTACAACACTGGTCAATCCCGGCCGAGTCTCGAAATGCCACCGCGGAAGAAGTCTAGGGGTGGTGGGCGCATCGCGTCAACTCCTGGCCACGACGAGGGTGATTCTATGGTTGTCGACACACCAGAAGAGCCAGAGTCGCCTCAAAAGCCAGAATATGATCCGTTACAAGACCCATGGACGGATGAGCAGGAGACTTCGTTATACAAAGGCATAATCAGGTGGAAGCCGGCAGGTAAGACCAAACTTCTTCCACGCGCGAAATGGACAACCACTAATTGATCTCAAGGCATGCACAAGCACTTCCGCATGATCGCACTTTCAGAATACCTTCGAAATCATGGATACAAGGCAGACGTGCACACAAGGATACCTGGGATCTGGGAGAAGCTGGGCCAACTATACAACCTAGAGCTCATCGATGAGCGCGAAAACTCACTCGACTTTGCCGACGACGAAACCGGAGAGGACAAGTTCTTGGAATTCTCCTTGCCAGAAGACGAGTTTGGAGAGATGATGTGGACTCGCGGCCAAGTGTCCAGCGAGGCGCTCTCCTCTCCGCCACAAATAAATGCGCCACCCGATCTCCCGCCACCCAAGAAGCGCAGACGCGGCGAAGCGGCCTCGAACAGAGCCAGCACTGTCGAAGATACAGATGACGCGCAGACTTCTCCGCCGCCGCCTTCCTCGGCGACTCGGCCTGGTCGTGGCCGAGGCGGGCGACGTGGTCGCGGGCGAGGGGCTGGACGAGGCAGAGAATCGAGTGAGAGGCAACCCAGCAAGGAGACCACAGCTGAGCCTACAGATCAGGAGGAGGTGGACGAGACGGGGGATGATGGAGAGGATGAGGAGGCGGAAACAGCGGAAGAGACCGCTGAGGACGGGAGTCCTTCTCCGCAACCTGCCAGCACAAGAGGTCGGGGTAAGGGAAGTAGGGGAGGCGGCAGAGGGCAAGGCAAGAGTCGGCGTGGAAGGAAGCGGGGTAAGTAACCTTGGTGATACTTGTTTATACACAGCGTATCTACTCAGAATATGAACACGATTATATGAGCTTCAGATTTGAGGGCCTATATACTGCCTTTGCTATATCGCGATTAACGGCGGCCGGAATAACAAAATACCGAGCGGCTGCACCCGGCTGTTTTATCATGTGGATGTATCTTTTCCTTCCACCCGGCGGTGTTGATGATTAAAATTCACAGTATGATTGCCTCCAGGATGGTCAATGTGGTGATTCCGGAGGAGCCGTGTAATATTGTACCATAATGTAAATAATTGGTATGTACAGAGTACCGTGGCAAATTGTGGATTGGCTGTATGCAAGGCCGACATGCATCAGGTGGGTGTGACTTGGAAGGCGGCGGGTTGGAAAAGCCGAGGCTCAATGCCAACCCACTCCGAAGCCGAAGACGTCCAACTAGTAAATGACGCTCGGTACACACCTCCCAAAAATATTTACGTGTGATATCTCATTTCAGAATCCTCTCCCCTTCTCTTCGTTCATATATAAGTCGTGAGGGATGTTGAACGCGTTTGCAAAGAGCCGTGTGTCGTCATCAGCGCTGCGAAGTGTACAGTCTATGCGAACCTCGAGAGTAAGTCGGGAACATACCGGAGCTGCCAACGAGCTCGAGAATACCGCAGGGGCTGATATATTTCATAGATAATTACTCCAGCCATGTCACGAAACAACAGCTCTCTGCCAGCTGGTACGTTCTCCTCGCCGCTTGAAGCGTTGCCCGCCCCCATTGAGCATGTGCTAACCCACAAGCAGGCTACAAAGAGGACAACTCGAAGGGTCCTATGCTCCGATTTGAGGAGTCCCTTCCCAAGCTCCCAGTGCCAACTCTCGAGGAGACGGCAGCGCGCTATGTCAAGTCCGTTCACCCGCTCGTTTCGGCGACCGAGTTCGAGCACACAAAGAAGGTCGTTGCCGACTTCGTCCAGCCCGGCGGTATCGGCGAGAAGCTCCAGAAGAAGCTGATCGCCCGCCGCGAGGACCCCAAGACCGCCAACTGGATCTACGAGTGGTGGAACGATGCCGCATACCTCACATACCGTGACCCAGTCGTGCCATACGTCAGCTACTTCTACTCACATCGCGACGACCGCAGGCGGCGCGACCCTTCCAAGCGCGCTGCTGCCATCACCACCTCCGCTCTGGAGTTCAAGAAGCAGGTTGATTCCGGTACTCTTGAGCCAGAGTACATGAAGAAGCTGCCAATTGCCATGGACAGCTACAAGTGGATGTTCAACTGCAGCCGTGTCGCGGCCAAGCCAGCTGATTACCCCATCAAGTTTAACCACGAGGAGCACAAGTACATTGCTGTTGTTCGCAAGAACCAGTTCTACAAGGTCTTCACTGAGGTCGACGGCCAGCAGCTCAACACTGCTGAGCTCGAGGCTCAGTTCCGCCGCATCTACGAGATCGCCGAGACCGTCCCAGCCGTCGGTGCCCTCACCTCCGAGAACCGCGACGTCTGGACCGACGCCCGCGAGGTCCTCCTCAAGGCTCACCCAGCCAACGCCAAGGCTCTGGAGGCCATTGAGGCTGCCTCTTTCGTCGTCTGCCTTGATGACGCCGCACCCGTTACCCTCGAGGAGCGCGCGCACCAGTACTGGCACGGTGATGGCAAGAACCGCTGGTTCGACAAACCCATCCAGTTTATCATCAACGACAACGGAACCTCCGGCTTCATGGGCGAGCACAGCATGATGGACGGTACCCCCACTCACCGCCTGAACGACTACGTCAACGATGTCATCTTCAACAACAAGCTCGACTTCTCCGCCACCAACGTGCGCTCCTCCCTCCCCGAGCCCGCCCCAGTCAAGTTCCACGTCACCAAGGAGGTCGCCTCCGAGATCCACCGCGCCGAGAAGGACTTCGCCGATGTTATCGGCCAGCACGAGCTCCGCGTCCAGGCCTACCAGGGCTACGGAAAGGGCCTCATCAAGAAGTTCAAGTGCTCCCCCGACGCATACGTGCAGATGATTATCCAGCTCGCGTACTTCAAGATGTTCGGCAAGAACCGCGGTACCTACGAGTCTGCCGCTACCCGCCGCTTCCAGCTCGGCCGTACCGAGACCACCCGGACCGTCTCTGACGACTCGGTCGCCTTCTGCAAGGCCATCAGCAACGCCGATAACGACTCCAAGACTACCGTTGAGCTTTTCCGCAAGGCTATCAACTCCCACCTTGAGTACATCGCTGCTGCATCTGACGGAAAGGGTGTCGACCGTCACTTGTTCGGTCTTAAGAAGCTTTTGGCTCCTGGCGAGGAGGTGCCAGCTATCTACAAGGACCCAGCGTTCTCGTACTCTAGCAAGTGGTTCATCTCCAGCTCGCAGCTGAGCTCCGAGTACTTCAACGGCTACGGATGGTCCCAGGTTGTTGACGACGGATGGGGAATCGCCTACATGATCAACGAGAACAGGTAAGCACATTCTATTATTCTTAAGGTCTGAACAATGCTAACAATTCACGCAGCTTGCAATTCAACGTTGTCTCCAAGGGTCTTGGCAGCGAGAGGATGAGCTTCTACCTCAACGAGGCGGCTGGTGACATCCGTGACCTAATGCTCCCAACTCTTGAGGCGCCAAAGGCTAAGTTGTAGATGTGGAGCGAAGGGTGCTATGAGTAGCAAGGTGTAGACGTAGAAGATGGGGGTGGCGTATATCCTCACTGCGGTTGTTTGTATATTATGGTAGAAAGCGTATGGGATGAGGGAATGGGACAAGCATTAGATAGCTTATACATTAACATCATCTATTTGACTGCACAATATCCAATTCACTGAACGCTTTGATGGACACGTTCAAGAGGGCCACAGACAATCTCAGGCCCAACTTCACTGAGACGAGACATAGAAAATAAGCTTGCTAGGGTTATGTATTCTTGTACGCAAGAAAAACAGGCAAGTTGCCATATATAAAACGAGCGCAGCACATGCTGTGCCGTGGTATCTACTTCTACAATCCTCCGCTGGCCCCTTTATTCACCGAGGCGGTATTCCTTACCCATACCTCTCATCCCAGCCAATTCCTCATTCACAAACCGTTATTAAAATCAACCGACCCCGTCATAACCGCCCCCCAAACCCCTTCCGAGTCTCAGCTTCTCTGGGATAATTATGCCTGGTCGGCCCCGGTGATAGCATCATACTTCCCACTGATAACCTTTCGTACACTCTCTATTTTCGTATATCCGTTCGCCTCCGCCGCATCGGTGCCCTTTGCATCCTCATCCGCGAATGGATCCGGCTCCGCGCTCTCTACACCCTTTCCTTTGCCCTCGACTTCCACTCCATTCTTCCAGCTGACACCGATCCCACTACCGATCGAGCTTCCAGCAGGCACGGAGATCTCCCACTTCGCCTCTACAACGCCCGGCAGAACCTGTCCGCCCTGGTCACCCAACAGACGACCGAGAACCTTGTTCGTCGATCCGGGCTCGAGCAAGACGTCTCCCAGGCGCCAGAAAATAAGATTCTTGTCCTTAACATGCGTACCCGAAGGCCTCGTCTGGGCACTGATCGCCTTTGCGCCCCCGTATGACACGATCAGTGTGAGATTGCTCAGCGTCAGCGGCTCGGAAGAGTAAGCAGGGTTCAGCGAGTACTCGACTACGACGCCGAGTTTGTCGCCTGTGGGCTTCCATGCCGGTTTGATAAGGATTGGTATGTGCGCGTAGAGGTTGGCGGGCTCGGTGTGGACCTTGTATTTGAAGGCGCAGTTGGTGCGTTTAAGCTCCGAGAGCTGAACGGTGTATTCGCCAGGACGGTCTGGAAGTGTCGACTCGTTTATAAATGCCTTGTTTGGCGCGATCGCTTCGAGACCGGCGAAGTTAAACAGCCGTAAGGAAGCAATGTCTAGTAAATTATTAGTTCACCCCCGATCATACGGAATTGGCCTCGAATTAATTACCTGGGACTTCCGGTGTAGATACCGGTTGCACGTACGACAAGGCTATTTCGCCTATAACGGTAGCGGTCTTGATCTCGCCATTCTCGGACAATAAGTTCACCGTTTCAATGATGGACGAATTGAGACCTGGCCTAGTCATCTCGGGATGCTTAACATGCCCACCTCCTGCAGAAGTCGACGAGCGTATCGAGTCAGCTGATGAACCGAGGTCACTGGCTGATGCTGCCAGGTTAGCAGCTCGGCCAATTCCCTGGGAGCTGGCGGGAGGTGGAGCAATGTTGGCAACGGGACTACGTTGTGCGTCGGATACGGCTACCTCGGGCCCTGGGATATACATGGAATTCCTGACATCTCGGCGTCCTCGCACCGTGCCAATCTTTCGTGTCGGCGCAGGGAGGTTGACAGAACGGAGCGTATTTGCAACATTAGACAGAGCAGCCTGGGCGTCTGCATCCTCCTCTTGAATGGCTTGCTGTGCTATGTTGAGCTTGAATGCTGGTGCTGCATCGATCTCACTGTTTGCTTCTCTTTGAGCTTGGGATATAGCATCGTTGGCGGCGGGAGGAACAGTGAAGCCTTCTGCATCCAGTTGGGCGGCGTTGGAACCGGAACCATCAAGCTGCGGTGGCGGTTGAGTGGTTGCTGAATCCATTAAAGATACGTCTCCAGCTGTGACTCCATTTGTGTCTGGTGCCTCATCTGTCGCTCTATTGTCACCATCGGCGGGGGCGGGTTGAATGGGCGAAGGGAGCTTGGACGTTCTGGGTGATGTTGCCGGCGATTCTGCCACTGCACCTAGGCTACTGTTCTGGCGCGTGTTGTCGCGTAGATTGCTGGACGAGGCACGCGGAGATGGCGCTGGCCGGCCGTCTCTGCTCCTTGGGGGTGCGCCAAGGGCAGAAAATCCTTTGGACGGAGAGCTGGATCGGCCAAACGAACCTGCGTGTATGCTCTGCCGTCTTCGGTTCATTATCGTGCCAAATCGCTTTAGCGTACTCTCTTTCTTGTGTTCTGTGACAACATGTTAGGCTCAACTCAGGCTCATGGGTTCATTGGCTTACCAGAAGACGCGTCATTTCTAGCAGAGTGAAGGCTCGAGCTATCTTCAACGGGCATCCTCGGAGGTGGAAGTGCTAGGTTGGCACTGTTAGCACTGACAGTGGAGCCAGTGCGAGCAGCAGTCTGCCTGCGCTCGAGTTTGGGCTTCCCCAGTGTAGCATTGGTGGCGAAATTGTGGATCTCCACAGCAGTGTCAACTTCTAATAGAGAAGTAAGAGCTGCCTCTGTCGATGCTTTGTTCCTTTCAACCTGATCCATCTCATGAGTTTCAAATTGGGTGAGCACATCCCGAAGATGGTTGAGCCGCGTCTCGTCGATCGCCTGGAGCTTCTCGAATATAAACGGCGCCTGCGATTCCCATTCTGACGTGACGGTGTTCAGCTTCTGTGTTGCCTGCTGTGTCTTTGCTTGATTGGCCTTCGGGCCCTTCTTTGCCAGTTTATCCACGGTATCTTGGGCTGATTCATATTCCTTCGCCATCTGCGCCAGATGCCCTTGAATAGTGAGTACTGATGCCATCTCCTTGTTTTTCGTGGGAAATTGTCGCAGCGACTGCTCTACATCCTTCTCTATTCCCTTCGAAAGCATCGCATGCGAGGTCGCAGTCTCGTCGACCCAAGAGACTATCTGTGACCATGGGCCACTGAATACCCTACAAATCCATGTCAGCTATAGTTTGCGGATTAGCGGTTGGAGGTTTTCCCACCCTAACTCGGACATAGTATCTGGCAGCGGTCGCCGTGCGAGCTTCTTAAGTCCTTGTACATACAAGTCTTCGACCTTCCGGCGCTCCTAAGGGGGTGTCAGTGAGGTCATTGTGGTGAAATTTGCCGACAAGCCAACGCACCTGGAGCCAGTCCGCAATCTCCGCATTGAGTTTTCCCACGCGCTTTACGCGCTCGCTGAAGATGCTAACCGCCTGTGAGGGTGGCAGCGACGCCTATAGAGTGTCAATTACGTCCCGCGCAAGCCGGTACCAAATGACTGCAATCTCACCAGCATTCCAGGATACTCCTGTCGCACGAGACCCTCCATCGCGAGGTCTTTGGATCAGTTTGCGATCTGATGGTGTCTTGCAGGGTCCATAAGACAGTTTTGGCTGTCACCAGTAAGAATAGCAGGCGCGGTTGTGAGAGTCGAGTGTGAGGCAAAAGATGCTCATAATGTGTCCTGGCCGTTTGTGTTGACATGGAAGCTCGTCCCGTCCTTTAATCGAACCACCCGTTGTTCTTGGCGTGCGGCCGCATCAATCCCGGTTATTGTGACAATTACCCCACGAACTTTGAGACCCCTGTCACTTCGGGAAAATGTCAGGGTATGGAAGGGCTGATGGACGACAACTTTAATCCTCGTGCAACTGACATCGGATGAGCACTGAAACAGTCAACAGGAGAAACTAGATCTCTAAATTTTTGGGCGGTATTTTAGTATTGACAAGGAAAAGAGGCGCGCACATAAAACATAGTGTTTTGAAGAAAATCTCCTCTACTTCCTCCCACATCAACTGCCAACGAGGTATCATATTTGGCTATGGCAGATGCAGAAGACTGGAGATCAGGTCTTTCTGCAACAGTTCGATTTGAGAATGTCGAAAACATGTACGTATACTTCTGTTTGCCAAGATGAACTCTAACATCGCCTAGACAGAAGGGAATAGAAGCTGCAGGAGAACCGTCGAAGGCCAGGGCCCAAAAGGCCGCCTTCGCCGGTGAAACTGAAGCGTATAAGGACTCCCATTCTTTGGTAGGTCTGAATCTCGATGATGTTATATTCCCTGTCATTACTACCATTCTTGTTCTTCACGATCGATATTGTCATCCTGCTTTCTTCGTAGTGTGTCCATCATCTGTCCTACTACATCATGCCAACAAGGGGAGAGAGTGTCGGTTTCGTCTACCTTATACCATTACCCTTTAACAACAAATGCGGTTCTAGCGTAGCAGTAACGTGCCTGGATACGTTGCAAGAAGGGGTGTTCACGTGCTCCAGCATTCTTTTTGTTTTTTGCTTATGGCCCCGTTATTTTATCACACACACTTCTTATACCCTTCAGGCGTGTAGATTATTGCCCTGCATGAATTCATTGTCATTGCTTTATGCTAAGCCATACTAGGAAGCATACAAAGCCGTCTGCCTTGCCCTCTCTTCTCCGGCCTCATCAGCCTCAGCCTCAACCGCCTCGCCGGCCATCCCAGCAACAACATCCTCTCAACCCCCCACAACAATTGGCCCATACCATCCATGCCACCTCATCAGCACATCTCCCGTTTCCACGGTGTATCACCACCCTGATTCCACCACCCCCCTCGCCGTGAAGCTCATCACCACCTCATCTCCAACCCCTCCACACAACCCAGCCCGTGAAGCCGCCATCCTCAAATCACTTAATCACTCCCGCATCATCAATCTCATCTCTACTCTCCACGACTCCGACGGTCATCTCATCCTCACCTTCCCCTACCATCCTCTCACCCTCGCCACTGCCCTCACCCTTCCCAAACTCCCATTGCTCATGCCCCTCCTCCACGACCTCTTCGAAGGCCTCTCCCACATCCACAGCAAGAACATTATCCACCGCGATATCAAGCCCTCCAACCTCCTCCTCACTCCCACCCGCCTCGTTATCGCCGACTTTGGCACTGCCTGGCACCCGAAGCTCTCCACTGACGAGCCAGCCAAGCAGAAGTGCCTCGATGTCGGCACGGGTGCTTACCGGGCCCCGGAAACACTCTTTGGTGACCGCAAGTATGGCACTGAGCTCGATATGTGGAGTGCGGGCTGCGTGTTGGCGGAGTGTCTGCGCCACCCGCCTACGCCACTGTTTGAGTCCAGAGGGGCACATGAGGATGGGAATCAACTTGGTCTCATTTTAAGCAGTATGTCCTATCTCTACACATTATTGTGTGCTATTACACACCCATATTCCAACCCAGCTAACCGCCACCAGTCTTCAAAACTCTCGGCACCCCTGACCCCTCGACTTGGCCTTCGGCCGCCAAACTCCCAACCCCACCTTTTGAGATGTACGCCACTTTTCCTCAGGTGCCGTGGAAGAAGCTCATCCCTCCCACGACGAACCCAGAGTTTATGGGGATAATTGATAAAGTGCGTGAGCTCGTCTCGTGGATGGTCGCGTTCGAGCCGGGGTACAGGATGGACGCGGACGCGGCGACGGAGATGCTTGAATTGGCTTCAACGAATAGTTTGTAGTCATGTAGATGCAGTATCATCTTGGATGGTATTCTCGATACATAAAATAATATATCCTAAGTTACCTACACACTCATTTCGACGTACAGTATAAAGTGCAACATTTGTCAGCCACGCCCACCGACTCATTTTTATATGCGTGTGGGTGTACCAAGAGTCCTATTTCTGAACCTCCCAGCAGCCTTCCAAGCTGTCTGTTCCTCTTGCGTTTTGTGATAATCGCCTCGTCGGACGTTCAGTTCCAGGTGCTTCGATGAAATGCAGATAATGCCCAGAACGAGCTCAATGCCAGTACTTCGGTGCCACTCCTTTAGTTTTCAACCACGCCTTCTCCAGAGCCTCAACAACATCCTCTGGCAGCGGCCCCTTCTCCAAATCCGTTAGGTTGCCTTCGAGATGCTCTGTGCTACTCGCTCCTATAATAATAGCATCATCCAACTCTGCCTTCAGCTGAGAATGATGATGCAACCACCTCAGAGCAATCTCCGCGACGGTAAGCCCGTGTTTCTCTGCAACGCCGTTGATAATATCCAGTGCGTCGAAATAGGTGTCGTTCCAATAGCGCCCTCGATGGATGGTCCCTTGCCAAATCTTCGGGTCGAATCGCGAACCCGACTCAAAGCTCTCTTGATCTCGTGTGTAGCGCCCAGTCAGGAAACCGCCAGCAAGAGGTTGGAAGGCATATAGCGAGATGCCGTAATGGCGGAGACATGGGAATAGTTCCGCCTCAACAGTGCGTTGTAATGCGTGGTAGATGCCCTGGTACACGGTAGGCTTGATCCATCCGTTCGCCTCGCAGATCTCAGAAATCTGGGCAACCTCCCAAGACATGTAATTGCTGAGTCCTAAACGTTTGAAGTAGCCCTCTTTATAGAGATTATTAACCTCGCGAAGGGTTTCCTTGAAGGGGTGCTTGCGGTCTGGACCGTGGAGATAAAACATGTCAACTTTATCAGTGTTGAGCGCTTTGAGACTCGTCATGAGGCCTCGACGCACATCCTCTGGTGTATGAGTATATGGATCGTTTTGACCACCCAGTGGTGTGCCGGCGTTTGGATATAGCTTTGTGGCCATAACAATGCCGCGCTTCTGCCAATCGGTATCTGCAAGTATTCCTTCTGTTGTGCCATCACCGTATATCCGAGCAGTATCGATTTCGTCGTGGCCATGTTGTTGAAAGATGTCTAGAATCTTGCCTGCCCCTTCAGAAGTATACACACGGGAGCCTAGCGTATCTGCGAATACAAGTCAGCTCTGGGTGCTATTTGGAGGGCATTGCACTCACTCTGTTTGCCAAAGGTCATAGAACCAAACACTATCTTAAGCTTTGGTGACATGTTTACGGCGAATAAATTGCAAGGGATGGGTTTAGAGGTAATATCAGGAACACTTTGGTAAATGCTGGCTGGTTTGGGGAGTTTATCGCTGAAAGATGGCTTGGGCGAGTAAATAAATATCATTTATAAAGGGCTAAGGATGGCTATTGAAGCTAACTACGGCGTTAGAAGCTCTAAGTCCATATTAAATCCGCAACAATGTACTCCACCCATATTGGGATACATCATTTTTGAGAGATATCATAGTGGGGTTGCATACACTAAATTTGTGGATATCAACTCAAGCCTGTCCGACGATTCTTGGAATGGCTGCCGTGGCACATACTTATCATAGATTTCCCGTAGATTCTCCGGCACTAATGTGATCACCATGCGGGAAGCGGAGTTAAGACCTCTCGACAGGACCAGCGAAGCAGTGATAATAACTACGTGTGGATGCACAAAGGACATGGTTGATAATGAGATTCTTTTACCCAGGACGAGAAACCAGTCACAAATACGCCAATTAGAGAGCCACAAATACGCATGCTCGTTGCCTCAAAACCAATCAACCCCTCTACGCTACCATTGATACGAGTATATATTGCCCTCCCCCAACTCAACTCCAAACGTAGAATTTTTACGCATTACTTCGTAATCTCTTGTGAAAAGAGACAACGTCTTCTTTCAGTTTGACGATTATCGAAGACAGCTAAGCCTCTATGTGATATAGTACGGGCAGAAGAGGGTGGTTCATGGGAACGCAGTGGGGAGAACACAATGGTGACGCCATGCCGAAAACTTGGACAACGTCATGAAGAGAACCCAATCGCCACAACATAAAACAATACCAGCCGTATACCCCTCAACAAACCAACACGCCTTCACGCCCTCAACACTCGTTGTTTCCGCACTATAGAGCGTGAAACGTAAATTGACGGTGTCAGCCTCGTACCCATTGGTGCTTCTATGCGCAGGGATTTGGAGTTGGGTTACACAACTCTTCAAAAATGTATGAAGCATGATTACAGAGCGGATGGATAGACATGGATAACAAATGCTGTTGCACACTTGTCAGCTTGGCTAAGAGATGTCAGTGACAAGCAGGCATCCGGCCAGTCTCTCTTTCCCTACTTCTACCTTTTCCCAGCGCCGCCGCATTATTTCGTTTGCATGGCTGTTGGGGGTGAAGAATCCAAGTACCCGTTTCCGTATGACAGAAATCTATCGCCTCTTCTGTCTCTTTCCATCGCCATACTTCTATTCTCACTCCCATATACCAATGTCGGTCTCTCATGTCTCGGTTTCAGTCTATGTTCTCTTCCCCTTTTTGTTTCTTCATTCCCGTTCCAACTCATCTGAGATGACTTTATGACCTCCCCTCCTGCCACTCTGCACGAAGCCAGACACGAAGAATAAATGAATATCGGGAGCTTCCCGTCCACCATCAACAGTCAGTTCAATCGAACATTATCATGCTGTGCTTCCCAATGAACCTCATTGTCAGAAGACTTGCCTGGTTTTACAATAGGTTTCTGAATTATTTTGTGGTATCAGTCCAATAGTGGAATTGTGGTTTCTCACATCCTATACGTGGCGCTGCTGCACTGTTTGACACTCGGTTTTGGAAGGGCTCGTGCTCTATTTTGTCTCAGTTTAGCCTCAATAAAGCAGGTCTCACTCAAGACCATCTGGTGATCGCCTCCACATGAGTCGAAAAAGGGCAAATGAGAATAAATCTGGGTGGACAAGTTTGCACGCATGAAATACATGTTTCGACTTGGAGGTATAAATTGGATTGTGCTCCTGTAATCCCCAAACACCTCGCAACTCATCCAGTCTCCTAACTCCCCACCACAATCACAACGTTACATTTTTATTTCATTTTATTTTTAAAAAATGCTGCGCTTCAATACTATCGGCGCAATAGCGTCTGCTCTCTTCACTACCAATGTGATTGCAAGTTATGTCCCAGTTTGCTGTTACGCTGACGATTATAACGGATTTTTCATTTGTAAGTTGAGACACGCTGGTTATTGCACGTAGCTTTATATAGCAAATTGATCTTGCGACCTTACTAATTATTTGGTGGCAGGTGGTTATGAGTCACCATATTGTAACGATGAGATGGTACCGAAATATTGCCAAGATCAATTCTATCGACAGAATGATTCGGTATGTATAAACTTATAGCTTTTTTTTCATTATTGCTTTCGTTTTTTCGTTAGTCCTTTAAGCAATCTCACAATATATAAAGAGTGTTGCTAATGTAAAAACTCATATTACAGCCAGCATTAATAATAGTTCCTGGGGCATCATGTGAAAACAGATGAAAGGCGTGATTAAGTGCAGCTATAGCCCTCATCAATGGCAAGGTGCTTGGATTTCAGGGTTAAATAGAAATGTAGATTCAGACGGCTCTATAAATCTACGAATATGCGAGTTTAGTTTATTTTAATATGGCGGCTATCACAATGGGAAAAGTGAAGCATGTAGTGAAACATGAGGAAGTTTACGCTCGAGCAGTTATCACTTCATTCCATCATGACTAGCTACATTGACCCATCGGATAGCGTGAGGCACCGGAAGCCTCTCATTACTGAACGGCGCGGCCCAAGCCATCTAGTAGTGCTCAAACTTGATCCGCTAGCTGGGGCCAAGGCCGGACTTATAATCAATAAACTTTGCTCTGCTGGACTACCCTCAACAATTTCCATAGATCGTCGTCTGGATATTTAGTCGATGGCGGTAACGGCCTTACTGGATGACACAGTCATCCCCCCCCTTGCAAGCCGTACACCCATCGGCCGTCATCTTTTTATATCTGTTGGTGCAATGCGGACAAGTATCTATACAGCAAGCACGCGGTTAATATCGCTCGTATTATGCACAACATCAGATTACCGCATAGGGGGACTTACGGTATTGACACCATGGCGATATCTTCGTGTCATAGTGGACTCGTAGGTAGATGCAGGCATGGACCCTGCATTTCACGGCGTTTGCCATTATGCAGCAGCGAATCTCCCCGTTGGCAATTTGCCTGGAGGGAAAGGAAGGGTGGGATGAAGGATGGTGAGGAGGATGAGAGAAAAAAATGACAGAAGGGGGGAGGATATCTGGGGCGTAGCCATATTATCATATAGCCAGCCACAGTGAGGGTTGTGATCGCATAGCCACGTCTTACGGCCAACACCTGCAACATAGAACAAAAAGGCAGCCATGGCTGATTAGTAGATGCAATAATTATTCTGCTCCTGAAGTGGAGCTTTCACCGGCCGTATCTGAAGCAGGGGCAGTTAGTTGGTGGGCAGGCAGGTAGACGGTGCGGACCTTGCGGGTAGCCTCGCCTCCATCGACGTCCCAGCCACCCCAGCCTGGTTTCAAGTTCTGGGAATGAATGGACGCCGAAGCTCTATATCCAAGCCAGCCTTGCATATTTATATGGAAGGCGATAAAGAGTTAAGGCAGCAGACGCGCGTGTGAAGCCTCACTATACAAGTGGAAAAGCGAGTGCTTCGCTGGCCAGCCTTGCATATTCATATGGAAGGCGATAGAGAGTTAAGGCAGCAGACGCGCGTGTGAAGCCTCACTATACAAGTGGAAAAGCGAGTGCTTTGCTGGCCAGCCTTGCCTCAATATGAACGTTGATGAATAGCCATCGAGCATACTGTGGTCTACTATAAGACCCTCGGGAATGCCCAAGTCTCATAGAGGCCACCCAAGCTGTTGTTAAGCTGGGTCTTAGATTCCACGCTATACCTATTAGCATTATTGACAGCGCTCAGCCACTAGGCTCAAACTTGTACTTTTCAGTATAATGTGTGGAGGAGCTAACGGGCTGCCTAGCCCATTCACGCGATACATCGACTAATTATCAAGTTTCCATTTAAGGGAGTTTCGAAATCGACTCGTTCGGCGACCATCTTCAGCGTAGATGCCCAATTCCACGTAAGTCGCCCCCACGCCAACTAAAGCCGTTCCCAATTTTGTCCAGCCTCGCCTTTGACGCTTGGTTGCCTGAAGGATTCAATGGCGGGTGTTGCAATAGCCTTTTACCAGTAGTACTGCTTCACCACAGTAAACCCGCTTCTAGGATGTGCATTACTTTCATAATTAATGCAACCGCAGCATCCAACCAGGTCAACATTTTGTATTACAAAATTACGATGCGCTTATCCCAGCCAATGGTAGCTACGCCATTAATTATGTGGTGCCAGGCTCAGCCCCGCAACATACGTAACACACCACTCCTTGCGATAGCCAAAGAAAGAGAAAACAGTCTGGATTGATTAGTAACAGTCTCATCTATTGCTAGATCATCTGCTTGACCGAACGGTTAGCCAGCCAGCTTGATAACAAGGTCAACTATATCTCACAACTCCTCTTTTACTTCAGCGAGCATAGAGTTATTCATCATTTGCAATGAGTGAAACCAAAACCTACTTCCTCGCTCCAGAGTTCGGTATACTTCCCGACGGTTCCATTGCTTTAGGCAACATTATTGAGGATCCTGCCAGTCCAACTCGTGTTCTGAACCGTCTCGACCCGCCCCTGTCGCCAGAGCAAATAAATACATCAAACGAGAAGAATAATGCTTACTCAAGGTCCCACGGCGGAAGCATTGATGCTAGCATCTGGGCCCGTTTCTTGCAGGTTGGTTCTGTAGGGTTTGGTGGTGGCAGCGATCAGGGTGCAACAACGAATTACACTATGAGTGGACTCGAGACGCGCATGTTCAAACATGATCCAACAGACGCAGAGGCTACTGAACGCACGAAGGACCCTAATGTTCAGGCAGCCATGGATAGCGGCCTCTGGGGTAACCAGCCTGTGTATATGGTTACAGCTATAAAGGTCGCGCGAGATTTCTGCTATGTGCGTGGAACTGGATCGCACTTTAAGGGGCATGCCAATGCTGCTGGGGCGGTTTCTACCAGTGCCTCCGTGGGTATGGGTGGAGCAGTGAATGCTGAGCACCACAGAGATCAGCATGATTCGGCCGAGTCAATGAACGACATTGTGTTTGCTTTTCGATTGCACATCATCTCGAAGAAAGGATGGAGAACGAAACGACCTGAGACTCACCTATTCACATCCAAAGCAGCTTTCTTGAGTAACGACAACGGTACATCTGCTGATGTGGAAACGATGGAAATATCCGCAACCACAAAGGAGGACTTGGCTAAATTGCCACTAGAGGGTGTTTCAATCTCTACTGAGGACATTACAGACGGCGAAGAAAGCTGTGTGTGCATTTCTCTAGCGGAAATATAATGGTGTAGTGCTACATGAAAAATTCAATTCATCTCGTCATTCAACCTCTATCCCTAGTAGCTAGGTCTATCATCGACCTCCTGTTTCTATCTTCAACGTGGTCCCCTAAAAACTGGCGAGGACATATGTAGTGGAGACCGTTACAGTCCTTCGATATATGCTTAAATAGAGCGACCATTCCCTCTTGCGTTTTCAACTTTCGGAAAGTCTTCTCGTCAAGTTTATCATCTGCATCTGCATACCCAAGCAGCATGGCAGCCATCCCCGCTGCAATTGGAGTGGCAACTGAGGTCCCAGACATAATTTTTCCTTGAGGGTTTGACTTTAGCCATGCTGCCGGTACTTCTGTCCCTAGAGTTCCAAACGCCTCACTACGATTTCCAACTGGGGGGTTGTGCTCCCAAGGAGTCCCGCTTGGATGAGTAGCACGGATTGAAATGACATGTTCGTTAGTGGCAGGAAACTGCTCTGGGCCATTCGCGCCTGAGTTTGAAGCAGCGCCAAAGAATAATATTCTTTTCTCACGACGGAGGACTGCCTGGAGGATGGCTAAGCTGATAACTTCCTTTCCATGTACGAGATATTCCTGGGGGAAGCCAAATGACATTGTCACAATGTCAGCTCCGTTGTCGGTCGCCCAGAGGATGGCCTACTTGCACGTTAGTTAATGTTTCGTTTCATGAGGCTTAGCGGAAATACCTTCGCAATGTTCTCGCTCGAACCTTCAAGGCTTGCTGTATTTTCTGCCACGCGCGCGGCATATACCTCTGCAGCTGGTGCCAGTTTCATGGCCAGCGATACCACGTAACTTCCGTGGCCGTCATTGTCCACTGGTTTCTTCGAGAGGCCGAGACAGTCGAACCAATTTTCCGACTTCAATTGATGTTTTCGGGAGCGATTCTGGAAGAAAATCGAATTGTTGTCATACCCTGTATCTAGCACGGCAATCTTAATTGGAGATCGGTTACGACACTTCTCATACAGGTTTCGAAATGCGGTTGATGTGAGTATGGCATCAAGCCATTCCTTTGATTCCTTCCTACACTCTATTAGCAGCAATCGTGGTAGCAAAAGCCTATAACACAAAGGAGCAGGAAGGCGAAAGAACATGAGTGGAAGTTTTGGAGTTAGGGTGGAGAAGGAGATGCTTTCTACTAACTGCGATGGAGTCAGGCCCTGCTCCACATCTGTTGTCTCTGTAGTGATACTAGGAGTAGCTGCAGTATTCACGACGTTGAGGTTGACGGTCGGTTTGGCGATTTTGGCGTCCTGAACTAGTTTCTCTAAGGGCGCCACGACTTTCTGATATATAAACTTACGCCGTAACTTGATTTGAACATCCATCGGAAGCTCATCGATTAGTCTCATGTCAAAAATCTCCATATGTCGCTTCTCTTCACTGTTTAGAAGGGTGTCAAACAGAGCCCCTTCGTTAAACAATTTTAAGACTTTAAAACAGCTCTTTACAGCCTCTCTGTAAATTTTGACCTGGTCTTTGTTACGGATGTCAAAATCTGGCCAGTTCTTATCATCAATTGTGTTTAATGCCTGTGTGCATTCGTGGTTTATTGCCTTAGCAACGCTATCACGAACACTTGGGTCTGGCTGATTTGGAATTGCTGCTTCTCTAGTACAATGGCCTCGACCTAGCTCAATGAGGAGATTCCCAAGAGCCCGGATACGCGGATATTTGTGTATAGTATATTTGACTTCGTGGGTTTCTGGGCAACTGTCTCCAGAGCCATCGAACTGGAGTGCAAAGCATGGATTAGAAGTGTTCGGCATCGACAAACACGAAGATTCTTCGCCATCAGAGTTGCCTTCTGGCATGAAATGGATGGAATCGCTAGTCCACGGTCTGCTCATCCAGTCTGAGCTGTAGTAAAGCCAAATTGAACGTGCCACTGAGTAGGCAAGGGTTAATCTTATCGTTGTCGGCAACCGCTCTGTTTTGAGCACTTGGGCTAAAGAAATGCTTGCGGTTGAGCCGATGCGTGGTTCAACTTCCACTGCATCATTAAGCTCGAAAAAGGCCTCATTTTCGACACGAAAACACAGTCGTACTTCGTCAAGATCTCTTTGAAGAAGATCGCAGAACTCTGTCGTTTCCAGTATAGTCTCACTCTTCTCGAGAAGACTTGCTTGTCTCTTGGTAGAACTTCCGGGAATGGGATAGGTAGAATGACTCGCGTTTACAGAAGCTGTGATTTCTGCTGCGCTGCTGCTTAGAGGGGATAAAGGCAGACTCGCCTCTGTGGCAGTGTCTTTCCACCTCAGATCACGTTTCGTACCGCGTTTTATAGCCTTTTTAGGGGCGTCGGAAACGGTTCGGTTTGGGACATATAACCGCAAGTGCTGCCAGTATAACTTTGTCCTGCCTTCGAACGGCTCAAGCATGCGCGAGAATGATATGTCAAACTGAGTGAATCCTTTGTTAGGGATGACGGTCTCAGGCCTAACGCTCAGCCTTGCCGCATGATGCCCAGGAGAGCCGCGCAATCCTGTAGTGATATTGCAATTGCAATATCTGGAATAATCATATAATGCCTTGTAAAGACTCTGGACAATACCCTCTAGGGGATCGTAAAGTTGTTCCCGCGGTTCATGTTTTGTTTTGGCTGCGACTTTTGATGCTTCCGAACTAGTCGTGCCCCCACCTTTCGCCCTGACCAGTTTGTCCACGATGCCTTTGAATTGTTTTCTAATATTCGGGTTTGTGGACGCGTATTTCTTAAGACCCTTTTGGAGGCTTTCCTGAGTTCTTTTAGCACGTCTTTGGGCTTCTTCTGTATCTGTAGTGCCAACTAGTTTCCCATCTACGAGCTGCTGAGCCGCTAGGACCGTAAGGGTGGGGTAAGGGCGTTTAGAGTCCAGGGCAGGCTTCCCGTGGATGTGGCACTACCCGAGGTCATCAGTCATGTTAGTTTACTAGAAGTCGCTGTGGAAGCAGCTATACCGTACCGTGCAAGCGAATTCTAAATGTTCTAGAATCTTTTTGGCCAACCGTGGCGACTGTGACACGGTAGTATCAGGGCAGCTCAGTTCCCTGTGGACCAACTCCAGTTGCGCGGAGAGGGTAGCGAGGTTTGCGGCCTCCAAGCCATGACCAGACTTTGAGTTATCCAGCTTTAAGCTCAGACTTGAAGCTATCACGGCAAGCATCCTTGCCACGTCTTGCGCCATTTCCAGCGCATTAGGAGCAAGGCCCGACATATTGAGACAGCCACGGAGTACTCTGTGCACTGTCTACAAGATGAAGTCGACCGTGCACTGCTGTGTATTCGAGCCTCGAGCCTCGAACTATGGGGCTGAAGGTTACTCAGCGCTTCTATGCCACGTGACAACCCCGCATAGATCGTAAAACAGACAGATAGAAATCGAAGGCTCTATTCTTTAAATTGATGCACTTTATCTTTGCAAGACATCTCGCGGAAATCCAGCATTATAATAAAAGCTTTCTAGCAACATTTTCTCACCGAGCAGCTTTTGCAGGCTAGCCGGACATGGATTCACTGCCGCCATCCACAGCGATTCGCAAAGCAACTGAGGATTGCCAGCGTTGTTTAGAGGAATGCGTGCTAATCCCAAGGCTCATGAATAATGAGTGGGCGGAAAACCGAACTGTCGACTTTAATCTTTGGATCGCAGGCATTGGCGCACTAGCAGGTAAAAACTCTTCTCTAGATGCCAGACTAAGCTCGCAACCAGAGACGGGTTTGATAGTGGTTAACTTGTTGAGTTTGTTGAAGATATTTCTTAAACGATGCAAGATGCTAGGTGAGTTTGCCCAGAGATAAGAAACCACTTTTACTAAGAACTTCAACAGCGACGCAGGAAGTCGAACCTGAAATTCTTCATGACCCTCCTATAGATCAAGAGTCTGAGCCTGTGTCTCTTTCCCAGCGAAGCAGCCTGTCCAGCCAGAGCAGCCCCGAACGCCCTCTTACTCCCCTCTCCCAAATATCAAGCTCTCTACCAGCTGACCTTAGTGAGTCTGACGAGCCATCGGATTCGGGGTCCAACAACGCATCTGAAACAGACGATGTAAAACCAAGTTCTGCTCTAGCACTAGCAAGACGAAATGTTGAGACTACCCTGGATAATCTTACAATGGTGGCCTTTGCCATTCGGAGATCCAGCACATCATCCCGGCTGCTAAAAGCAGACGCAACCTTTAACCCAGAGAGTGAAGAATTTCTCACATTACGCAATCAACTCACATTTGTCTTGCTTGCGGAAAATCGGGATCCAATTGCGATTAAGGAGCCGGCAAATAAGACAGCTGATGGTCCCGCTGTATTCTCTAGGGATGCATCAGCTCTGAGCGAGGTTCAACAACGCCTGGTCGAAGCATGCTTAAGGCGGAATAACCGATTTCGATATGCTCAAACGCATGCAACGAAACTCGGAACTCTTCACGAGGTGCAACTACCCGACCATGCACCTGAGTCTAGGTTGCTAGATCAGCCACCCTTGCCTAAGGGTCAGCCTCCGGGACCTGCCCTAACGAGGCTGACAAGCCAACAGCAGCCACGGATACCTCTAGCATCACAAAAGAGAGACATTTCTTCGGACACTGTGGCAACTGAGGCTGCTAGCGTGTTGCACAAAATTCCAGTTGAAAACTTTACGCCATCTCAGCAGTCGAATACAGAGATCTCTACAAATGCGTCTAGATTACAATATCCAAGCCCCCCAAAAGTCAATAGTGATCAGCATAATTTCAGATGTCCGTGCTGTTGTCAGACCCTTCCTCGAATGTTACTAGGACGCCGGAAGTGGAGGTTAGTACCTAACGATTGAAATCTACCCTAAACTAGTGTAGTACTGACTATAGTTACACATATAGGAAACACATTTCAGAAGATCTATTCCCATACACCTGCATCTTTGATGGCTGTTTAAAACCTAGCATGTTGTACATAACCCAAGACGCCTGGCTAAACCATATTCAGGAAGATCACTCCACTACCATCTGGACTTGCGTACTGTGTGATGCCTCAGAGAGCTTCTCTAACAGCGAAGATTTTACTAAACACATTACTTTGGGGCATCACGAGAGCGTATCAAACGGCGATATAGCCCAGATAGTTTCCATGTCTTCGATCACCTCCATACAGACTCTTATCTCATGTCCATTATGTAGGTGGACTGATGCTCAACTTAGTAAGCCTGTTGAGCCCAACAGCCTACTTAACCATATTGCCGAGCACATACATTCATTCTCTCTTCGATCATTGCCTTGGCCTCCTTTTGGTGATGAAAGCAAAAGAACGCCCATTGCAAACTCAAATAGAGAATCAGACGTTAATATCTGGCTAGACAATCAGCTTTCGCAACCTCCAAGTGATAAACTAGGGGAAGAACATACGGCCATAACCGCTACTGTGGTTAAGAAGCACGTAGAGAAAGCATCCGATTTCTTTGCTTCATCTGCGCAAAACATGTATACGGATATCGATGGGGAACCAAAACATGGGGATTACTTCTACGATAATGCCTACTTTGACAACAGCACTCAGCGCTCTTCCATTGCAGACAACCAAAAGGACTTGGACACCGCGTCCTGCATTACTGACGACATGCCGAGAGTCCGTGATATGTTTACTGGGGAAACTTCTCGGAAACAGCACGTATATCGAGTGCACGGATTGCCACTAGATATCGATTTAAAACAGGCTAGCGACTTAATCTCAGCCCTATTCAGACAGGAAGGCGGCGATTTTATACCTCATATTAAGTCTTTTGCCCAGGCGATTGATGGATGTGCAATGGTAGCTACAATTAGCTTCCAGGAAATTCCTGTGGAGCTTTCGGGCATTGGTAAAAATGAATGGTCTTACGATATATCAGACTCCTTACGCAGTCTCCAAGTTGAAGACAAAGATAGCAGGACCATTAAGCAAAAAAGAATGCTCACAATCGACGACCATTTTCATGGCCTCACAGTGCTTAGCTCTCCACCCCCGTCAGTTCACGCAGTTGAGTATGTTAATGTCCAAATTTTAAGCCATAGTAGCTAATAGATTAAGTTTTCTTGCAATATCAGGCCTCGGTGGCCATGCATTTGGATCCTTTAAGGAAAAGGACGGCTCTTATATGTGGCTTTGTGACGATCTCCCATACGACCTTGAAACTGCCCGAATCATTACCTACGGCTACGAGTCACAATTAGATACTACTCAAAGCTTCCAGGGCCTGGAGGCCCTTGCCTCTACGCTAAGAACGTCGCTCCGAAATATGGCAGAGGTCTGTACTACCTACGCGTTCATAACTAGGCTTTTCGCTAATGATAGCCTCTGAGAAGAGAAAACCACTCTTCTTTGTTGCCCATAGCCTTGGTGGATTGGTTGTTAAGGAGGTAATGAATAATCTTACGTGCACAGCACTAAATACTTACTTTCATAGGCTATAATCCAAATGCATGACGAGTCGCATGGCGGCTTCGATGCCTTAAATTATATTTACGGAGCCTTGTTCTTCGGGGTGCCAGGCCAGGGCATGGACATCTCATCACTCATTCCAATGGTGGAGTCCCAGCCTAGTAAAGCACTTTTACACTCACTTAGCACCATATCCGACCTACTCCTAAAGCAGGGCAGAGAGTTCCCTCAAGCATTTAACTTCCCGGATTCTAGTCGAATTATGTGTTTTTATGAGACCCTCCCTTCGCCAACAGCAATAAATGTGAGTCCTGTATTTTGCGGGCGGTAAGATTGTGCTATCTAGCTAACTGTACTGCGTCATAGATAGATGGTAAATGGCAGATAAAGGGACCAAGTGCGATTCTGGTAGGGCAGGCGTCTGCAACCCATGGCCGTTCATGGGAGAACAAAGCTCATCACATCCAAGCGATCAATCGTGATCACTCGCAACTGATAAAATTTAGAGCCAACGATGAGGTTTATAGAAGAGTACTTGTCACATTAAAGGAGTTCACTGAGGAAGCTGTCGCAATGACGAGGGGGGTGAAATCAGTGGAGCGTAAGTTCTAAGAGTAAACAAAATTGACAAGGCATTTACTAAATCTGAATATAGTGACCGCAGGCGATAAAGGTATATAGCCCTGCCAGCAATTGTGTCGTTGCTTCTAACATATTCATAGAATGTCTAAATGCATTGAGTTTCCTAGAAATGCGATATCGGCAGGATGAGGTGCAAGAAACGCGCGGCGCGGACTCTTGCGGATGGATCCTAAAACACGAGGTCTACCAAAGCTGGCTAAACGACAACCATGGATTATTATGGATAAAAGGAAAGCCTGGCTCAGGGAAGTCAACGTTGATGAAACAAATATACACCGAAGACACAGTTAAAGCGGATATTAAACTTACATTCTTCTTTCACCGACGAGGCGTGCAATTACAAAGGACGGAGATAGGAATGCTACGGACACTATCGCATCAGCTTATCAGCCAGTCCGTCTCAGCTCGTGCTATATTTAGCACTCACTATCTTGAGAAAAAAGCCTTTGGACAGCACGGAGAAGATTGGGAATGGCGTGATAAAGATCTCCGCCGAGTATTGAAATCAGCTTTGGAAGCGGCGACTAAGTCTCACTCCATTAGCATCTTCATAGATGCTCTTGACGAAGCCAGTAGGGGTTCAGAGGAATATCATGCCGCGGAACTCATTGTCAATTACCTTTATGAGGTGAACGAGGTACTTGAGGAGTCGCCATGTCAGACTAAGCTCTGCTTCTCTTGCCGTCACTACCCTATCGTTAGTCGCATATCTGGGTTTGAAATTTGTATGGAAACAGAGAACCAGAGCGACATTTCAGATTACGTTGGTCGAGAGCTTTCAGTGCGCATTCAAGCCCGAGCAAAAAATCGGAAGTCGTGGGAAGATGATCTTGAACTTCTCCAAAGCAACATTTCCATGGGCGCAGAGGGTATATTCCAGTGGGCTAAACTTATGGTTCCTCAAGTAGCAACCAAGTACAACGATGGGAGGAGTACTAAGCATATACTAGATATGTTGCATATAGTTCCGCCTGAACTAGACTCCGTTTACGAGCACATCATCAAGACGCTTATAAACGACGAAGATCGAGAAGACTCGCTACATTTGATGCAGTGGATCTGTTTCGCCAATAAACCTTTGTCTCTTACAGATCTTCGCTATGCGCTGGCCTCGGACGAATCGGAAATTCATGAATTTCAGTACTCTGCTCGAGATTCTGAGGCCTTTGTGGACAACGATGCACAGATGGAGCAGCAGATCATAAGTCTCTCCGGAGGCTTGGTCGAAATCAGAGACCACCACTTGAAGGTTGTCCAATTCATCCATCAATCTGTGAACGACACTTTTCTTAAGGGTGGCTTCAAGTGGCTTGGCCTTGATGACAAGGTGGATGCTGTTGGTCAAGGCCATCACCGACTAACGAAGTCGTGTGTCAACTTTCTCAAACTAGGCGAGGTCCAGGAAATAAATCCTTCAGAGGTCAAAGTCGTTAAAGAAAGCATAGAATGGTACTCATTCCTGAGCTACGCAACGCATTCCTGGGTTTTACATGCAGAGATGGCAGAAAGCAAAGGCATTCTCCAGACTGGTCTTATACAACAATTTGAGTGGCCAAACAGAAGATACTTCAATCATTGGATTAGCATGTTTCAACAAATAGATCCATCTAACTCCAAGTGTCCGGAGTTCGAATCGACGCTATTGCATGTTTCAGCTGCATCACACCTTCAGAGTATAGTGAGAGAGCTTCTTGAGGTTATGAGTCCGTCGGAAGTTGATGCAAGTGGAAATACCCCGTTACATTCAGCAGCCCGGTTCGGCAATGCCAAGGCAACACTCATGCTCCTAGATGCAAAAGCAGACGTGCAATCTCAGAACCGCTATGGAAGCACAGTTTTAGGACGTGCAGCTGCAGGGGGGCACGAAAAATGTATAGAATTGCTGCTGAAGGCGGGTGCGGATGTAAATGATAACTCAGGAGATGGAAATGCATTGTATAGTGCAGCATTAAGGGGAAGTTATCTTGCAACAAGTATGTTGTTAAAGGGAGGCGCAGAGGTAAACGCCCAGGGTGGAAAGTACGGCAACGCCCTCCAAGCAGCAGCAGCAGCAGTGTATACAGGGAGCGAAGCTGTTATGAACCTACTCCTTGATAAAGGAGCTAATGTAAACACCCAGGGTGGATACTTCGGCAACGCCCTCCAAGCAGCAGCGTATGGAAAGAGCGAAGCTATTGTAAACCTGCTCCTT
>LNAR01000016.1:0-27657 GCA_001630585.1 Pseudogymnoascus sp. BL549 | reverse complement strand
AGGGGTAGTAGTGGGGGATGTAGGAGTTGGAGTTGGGACGGCGGTTTTGGAGGGGGTGGCGGGGGTGGTTGTTGATGTTTTGTCATTGCAGCCGAACCAGCCGGGTGTCTTGCACGTCGTCGTTGTGGCTGTAGATGTTGGTTTGCTAGTCGCCGTCCCAGTCGTGGTCGTCGTTTCATCAAGACAACCCCACCACCCGGGTGTTTTGCATGTCTCCGTTCTCGTACGTGTCCTTGTAGACGTTGTCTTCCGCTTCGTGGTTGTGGTCGTCTCGGAGCTATTGCTCTCGTAGAATTTCCATAGCGGGCAATCAACGCACTCGGGCGTGATGGCGCACTCTGGTCCCCTATCGTATTTGACCAAAACCGTATCAATGACGGAGCGGATCGAATGAGAAGAGAGGGAGACACGCCAACCGAGATCGCCGACGACGTCGTAGGCACACTCTTGGCCAGCATGGCAGGCAGTTTCCATGGCGTAGCCAGCGAACGAGCAGAGTGATGTCACCCCATTGCATGTCCCAAGAAAGACGGGGTCTGCGGTGTGGCCGATGTGATATGTCCCGGTATATCCGCGTCTTCGTAGTTCATCACCACCCATAGATGGTGGTAAGGGTAGGCCGAGACGCTTGGCTGCAAGGTTGTCTGGGGGGGACTCATAAGTAACAGTTGGTAACCCATAGGTCATTCCGAGCAAACTGCTCACGGCACCTCCAAGAGAATGACCACTGACCCAGACGTTTGACTCAGGGTATAGTGCAGTAACGTTTGAGTACAGCTCTCGTGCTGCTTGGTAATACCTGTTCTCTTGCCGTAGGTTTTGGACGACGCAGGTGTTGTTACACGAGTATGTTGATGTTGCGCAGTCGCAGACTTTCCGCCACGTCAACTGTCCCTGTTGCCCACAACAGCAGCTGAAGAAGAGGTTGTCATTCTCCTTGTCGTCCTTTGTTGTCTCTTGCCCATCGAAGACAGCCATGCTTGTTCCCTTCAAGCTGATGATGATTGTGGAGTTCTTGTCGTTTGCCCATATATGTCCTCGGAGTCCGTCTCCCTCCCAACCAAAGTCTGTTGAATTGTGGAAGTGGCTAATGTTCTCCCAGCCTCTCAGATTTGGTTCTAGGACATATGCTGCTGCTGCCATCTCTGCCATTGCAACTACTGTCGCCTTATCTGAAATATCCGGCCCCTCGATCTCATCAACTGTCCAGGCCGATTCCGATAGGGCTACGACCTCGCCCTTCTCTCGTGCTGCTGCTATCATTGGGTCTACCACCGATGGTCTTCGATCCGCCATGCGTTGCATCCGTAACGGGGCGCTTCGGATCATAAGTGGTGGCAACTCTTGCGGCCGGCCGTCCTCGGACGTGGTATATAACTGTGCTTCTGGGTTGAGGACATCCTGCCGCCTATGCAACGTTGGGTATAGGCTGCCGCCATGGTGAAATAGATGTCGAAGAGACTAGATATACGAATCCTGTTAGCCCCCTGCGCCCTCTACGATATCAATCGGGGTCCACGATAAGGGCCTACTTACGAAACGTTCAGCGCCACCCTGTGGCTCGTTATCTGCTGGACCCAGGAATGACGGTGGAATAGCTGGAAGCTCTTCCCCTCCTAGATGTATTTGGGCCCCGTTGTCTTGTCGGGCTGCGGCCGGGGTAGACAGTGCTAAGAACGATAACAACAACCCGGCAGTGACTCTGCCCGCCGAGCGGCACCGGGATGAGAGGTTGCCGTCTGGAATCATCGTATAATGTCGGGAGTATAAGGCCAATAAGTCGTAGCAGAACCCCGATCTGCTACGTCTATAGTTCGTTCAGGCCTTCAGAAGACGTGTTGGTATGTTGTGATGTGTTGAAGGTTGAGAGCTGAATGCCGATGGCATCGATAGGTTGAGGCGAATGGATGGGGTACCTGCCTGGGTGGCTGACCAGGCCTGAGTGACGTATGATGGGGCGCGATTTGATTGGCTGCGGGGGGTACGTTCGGAGAGGTACGGCCCATAATTCCGTCAACTACGCGTCCCACTGGTTGACCCAACACGTGACATGGCCTTCTCAGCTGGGAAGTGGCAGCCACCGAGAAAGACACACAACCCAAAGTGGTAATGAGGAGAATAAAGAGATGCGGTATTGTTATTCTGTATTAATAGTTGTGAGGCCGGATGAGTTAAACAACATACAGTAGACAATATAGCCATATATATGAACCCCCATTAATGAGCAGCTTCCACGTTGTCTTATCAACTGTCAGCGGATAAGATAAGACTGGCGATCAGGACCGTAATTTCCATAGCTGTTCAATCCCGTCCCTCTAGACACCTCTCCAGAATCAATACCATTGCTATTTTACGAAGGTTCAAAGACATGGAATCACCCTGAACGATGGTATAGCTGCTATACAGCATTAATTTGTTACGTTCCTCGAAAACACACTCGGTTTGCGGCTCCCTGGTCCCCGACGTTCCTTCCTGCACAACGAAGCACACAAGCACCTCCCCAGGTAGCACGCACAGCTAGGCAAGCTATCACAACTCTATTCTCGAGACACTCTCCAAACAAGGATAACCAACTGCTCTATAATGGGACCCAAGACACCCAACAATGGCGATGAACCACGCCGACGACCTCTCCAAGCCTATAACTCGTTTCCTCGAATCGACGCTGATTCCAAGGACTCCTCACGACGGAGCAGGGCCAGTACATCCGATGGCTCCAACCCAAACGTCAATTATGAAAACGACGATGAGAATGGCAATCGACCATCCGAATCTGAATCGCCCTCTGGCGTATCCGATCGGACAAGGAAGGAGAGCGACAAGAGTGAATTAGATACTACCGAGCTGCCGTCAGATTTCGATGCACTTCCAGTTGAGCTTATAAGTTTGACGGATACGTAAGTCTCCGTATAATAATCCAAAGGGCATATATTGACATTATATAGCTTTGTCGATTCCCTGTCGGCAAAAGTCCATGCAACTCCGCCTACAGCCGACAGGCTATCTATGCTTCTACAAGACTTCTACGTCCTAGCCGCTACCCATATCAACACCCACATATCAATACTAAGTTCTCGTCAGAACAGACGTGCATCTCCTTCCGCTTCAATATCCTCGAAATCATCTGCCGCCAGTAGGATAAGAGCCAAGGCTACATCTGTCAGCAACAAGGACCGGCCGAAAACGCTAGAATCTCAAGATTCTGATCAGCAACTACTGACAGTGGAAGAAATTGCGGAAAAGAAGAAGGCGAGGAAGGTATTGGAACATAAGCGGTTAGCATTGGAAGAGGCTGTTGAACGAAGAGTATGTGACAAGGTCTATAACAAGATATGGCGGCACCGGAGCACGCAGGACGAAGCCCAGGATGAGAAGCTACGTTCGAAAACAGCAGCACTGGCTGTTGTGGGCATTGGGCTGACAGACCTTGGTATTGATTTGGGCGAAGAAAACAGCTCAACTGACACTTCCAAGGAGGAGGAAGTAAAATCCTGGCTTGAAGGAGCCAGGCAAGAGCTTCTCTTGATGAACTCCGATACATCGCCGTTGGGCAAGCTCCAACATCTCAAGGCTGCACACAAGTGTATAGTTGAAACACTCTCGCACTTCCATCCATCCTCCTCGGCAGACGAAATAATGCCGATGCTGATCTATACTTTAATCACCTCACCAACTCAAGATTTAAACGTCATCAGCAACCTATACTTCATCCAGCGCTTCCGCTGCGAATCTAAAATCGACGGAGAAGCCGCCTACTGCCTTACCAACCTTGAAGCGGCAATCACCTTCCTCGAGACTGTCGATCTGACCCGCCTCCGAGCTGACGAAACACCATCCGGACCTCCCAAGTCCTCGAGCCGTCCGACGACTCCGCGTTTCGAATCCCCTCAGCCTATCTCTGACAGCACAACAGTCCAGGGCGTCAGCACACCGTCCCTGAGCCCAGCCGTCATTAGCCCACCCAGCACGGACTCCAGATCAGGCACTGTACGCAAGCGAGAAGTTTCACCATCTATCCTGCGCCCGCCTCCGCCGTCAAATCGCCGATTGAGCGAGCTATTCCACCCCGCCCAAGCCCTCGGTGCAGCCGCCCAAGACGCCGTTCTCAATACCGCCGACCAGGGCATCAAAACCATCGGCAATAGTCTAGGCGAGAGCTACAACTTCCTCCTCGGGAAGCTCAAGGAGCGCCAAGAAGCCAGGCACGAAGTCGTCGTCCCCAAAACCCTCGACGACGCAAGGAAACTCGTCGAGCCCACCCAACCCGACGACGACGATATCGACACGGCCTCGACCATCTCCATGAAGGCCCCCGCACCAAAAACAGACGACAGAGCCATCAACCTCATAGCCGGCCGCCAGCCCCGCGACCGCAGCATCGACAGCGCAAGCAGCTCTGCGAGTTCTAAGCGTGCTCCACCCGGCGTGGCGGCGCCGGCACAGCAGGTTGCGGATGGCATCCGTATGCTGAGTAACACGTTCAATCCCATGAGCAAATTTGCAGGTGGGATTGGGATGATGCGCGGGTTCGGGCGTGCGCCACCTCCCGCCGCGGGGAAGGAGGAGGTGGGTGGTGCTGATGGCGGGGTGGAGGAGCTGACGACTGCGTTTCCTGAGTTGGCTGCTGTGCTCCCCCCAGGAAAGAAGGTGGACCCCCCGATTCAGAGATTTATGGAGGTTAGAGATCCGGGGGAGCTGAAGCTTAATGAGGTTGTGGAGTTACTGAAGGATTATCGGAGGTTGGCGGGGTCGCTGAAGGAGCTAGGTGCGCTGTGAGGGGTTAGTAGAATGTTATTTTCGTGCATAGGTCAGCTATTTTTGCATTTCAGCTAGGTGTTTTAGGGGGTTATGGTGTTACAGGCGGGGCTCAAATGTATTTCCTATGATCCAGGGGAAATGGATATTGTCACAAAAGGCCATCCGTGTAGAAGTGTTAGAATATGTCATACGTTCCAACGACAGGGCCTGCCATATTGATACTCATATGGAGTACTGAGCTACATATATAAATGAAAAACGGCCCTAAACGCGTAACGACGCGCGGGCAAACGACCAACTCCCCCTTCTACCCCATCCCCAAACATTATCCTCATTTATACTCCGACGCTCGCCTGGCGGGTGAGACCAGGACAAAGCCCAATAAAACCATGAATCAGACTGCAGGATAATTAGCATAACTCCCAGACGCACGGAGTAGAGGAGACTTACGCGACTATGACCGCCATTGATACAGCCGCTATATGGCGTGGCTTTGTCGTCTCAGCAGCCCACTTGTTACTCTCCTTATCCATCTCAATGATGCCAAAGATGCCCTTCAGCACTGTGAATGACAGCCAACCAGCCATTGTGATGCTGAATCTGCGGCACACTTTCGGTGGAAGGGAATCACCTGCTACAGCAGCAACGGCCAGGGCAAGGAAAGCGAGGACTTGTATGATGAACTAAAGTGGAAGGAGGGGTTAGTTAAATACTCGTAGGGTGTATTGCAGAAGGGGAGAACGCACAAGAAATGTCTGCAGTGGGAACCCGGAAGAAATCCAGGTAGTCGAGATGTGCTCCATGCCTTGGTGCCAGCCGTACCACAGCCCGCTCCAGATGTTCATCGATGCTCCCACGGCGGAGAGGATGGCGGTGATGAGGTACAAGCCGGAGGCGGCGGTGTGGCCACGGCGGTGCAGCCAGTACAGGACCGTGCCTGGGGCTGCGGTACCGCGGGCGAGGGTAGCGACGGCGGTGAGGATTCGGGTGGTTATTATGATGATGTAGATGGCACTGGACGGGTTAGACATCTTGCTGGCATTGAGGAGGGGGACGACTTACGCAATGGGGTAGACAAAGAGCAAGCCCGTGAGTTTGTGTTGGCGTGCTAACATCGACAGTGAGTCTATACGCTGGGTGCTGCCCTGCAAGATGTCCAAAACTTCTTGCCACTTATATCCATCCCTGGCGACCGGGACGCTTGGGAAGTATATGCACAGCACAATCATGGTAATTTCGTAGATGCTGCTGAGCATCGACGCGATGCTGCGTCGGAACATGCGGGCGACGTATTGGATCCCAAGCCATACCATTGGGACTATAAGCTATTCGATATGTCAGAGTTGCACCACTTTCCACGATAATGGGTTACTTACCAGAGGAAGTACATCTGCGGCGCCATACTTCCAGAAACGGACGTATTCATGGTGCACATAGTCGTTCACGCTTGAACCAAGCTGATTCGCCTTCAACACCTCCCTCGACTGGTTCAGGAACCGTCTCCCCATAACTGCACACAAGACGGCAAGAACATGGAGCAACAAGCTCACCACGGTCACCGCGGGTTCGCGGATAACCAGGCGCAAGATAGGGCAGCCCTCCGCAGCTGGTACCCTCCTCTCGCTGCGCTCATCAAGCGATATCCCAGCTTCGTTCTTCTTCCTGCGCATGTAGTTCTCTTGCTCGCTGGGGTCAATAAGGTGGAGTTCGACGAGGTTGTTGATAATATGGGCCTCTTCGTCGGTGAGGTGTTGGGTGAGTTCGGGTTCGCCGATTAACTTCTCCTGGGCGGCCAGATCGGCGTCCACATGGCGGACCGCACCGTCGCTCCTCTGCCAGAAGAACGGCATCGTTGCTGTTCGTTGGTGAGGTTGGTGATGAGAGCGAAGGCAGGGGAGGGAGCGAGGAGAACAATAAAGTATATTGGCGGCCTGGACGCTATGGGCGTTTGATACCCATGTTCCTTGGCGGGTTAGAACTGCCGTATTGAGGTTTGGCGGGGGCCGATCGAAACAGACGAACTCGGGAATTAAAGGGTCGGTTGATCAGGGGCATGCATTGTTTCCACATAAACAAGGCTACGGCCCGGAAACGTGGCGGATAAAAGCGCTACTGTACTGCCAAGGGCTTTGTACTGCACATCATCTTCATGGAGGCACGAAGAATACATGAGTGCACAACAATAACTATACTCCATTGAGAACTGACCTTAGCAAGCTTTGTTAAAGGCAATAATCCCACCCAAGCCAATCCCATACAACTTCAAGTAAATCAAAGCATCTCAGTGAGCAATGAACTCCAGCTATAAACTCGCTTCTGTAGGTTTCTCAAAAGCCCAAAGTGGAGGCATGATGTTCTGTTTGTGAGACGCTCCATGTGGCTCTCACTATCTCATCAACGTTTCAACGAGCTGCGAATTCGATTTGACGATTTACGCATCCTAGCGATGACAGATCGCCACTTGGCCTGTTCTCTGACTGCAAGCTGGGTCAGTCTGCCTATTGAACCCGCCGGGTTCACGCTCTGTGGATTATGAAAGACGTCACCAGGATCGACAACAGCCTTGATCTGCTCCAATCTAGGAAGATTGGTACGCCAATATTGCTGCGGCCCATTCGGGAGTTCCGGGTCTACATAGCCTGCATACCGTCCAAGATCTTCCACTCCTGGCACTCCGCTCTCAATCGTTGTATTGATGCCTGCAACGAAGTCTTTGGTCGTTTTTGAAACCCCCGTCAAGCCAATACCATATGACTCCAAGTACATCAGTGCATCGCGGTGTGCATAAGAAGTGGCATCCTGAGCAATATCATTCACAGCCCCACCGGCCAAGCTGAAAATGGCGAACCAAAGCAGTGTTCCCTTGTTAGTTTCGTCAAAATACGCGAAGAGGTTGTCAATGGCCTCGTCTGACATTAAAGTTTCGCGGCTAAAAGTCAGAGTTTTGGAATAGAAATGAGCCGGCAGTCCACCTGCAAGGCGCAAAGCATCATCTTCAGCCCAATGGCCCAAGAGTCCTAGCCAGTCTGTAAACACAACTGTTTTGGAAACTGGGGCTCCCCCGAGCTTGCTTTTTATATCGAGGGCGTCATATTCAGCTTCAGAGCCAAAATACGTCCCGGTAATAATCATCGAAGACTCAGCAATCAACACTTTGGTGGCGAACTTGCGTGAAAGTCCCGGATCGGCAATCAAACTCTGCCATCTCTTAAACACTTCCGCCAGAGACGCATGTGAGCCCACTGTGAATGAGTACGAGAACTGAACAACTTCACCGGGTTCTGGTTCCGTGCGAAGCTTAAATTCGGTTATGACACCAAAACTTGCACCCGCGCCTTTCACAGCCCAGAAAATATCGGTGTTTTGCGTAGCTGAACAGCGCTTGATCGATGAATCCGCAAGTACGATCTCGACTTCCTCGATGTGGTCAAGAGCAGAGCCCCAGAGACGGGAACTTGGTCCCAGTCCTCCAACTATAAGGGTATTAGAGTCAGCAACTGAGCAATCAAGGAAAAGAAGGCTTTGAACCCTAGGAAATGGGACGGAATGTGGTTAAGAGTTAGGTACATACTTGTGGCGTGACCACCGAGACCGACTTGTGGGCATGTGCCGTGCGCCATGGCACGGTTACCAGCTTCATGCATACGTTTTGTGAGGTCGCCGAGTAGAGTGCCTGCGCCTGCTGTTGTCTGCCAGGTTGAGCGATTCATTGCAAATTGCTGGAAGTGCTTCAGGTCGATAACAACTGCGCCGCTCACTCCACCAAGACCTGTATAGTCTCAGTAGTCTGATATCTTTTTGGGAAGAGGGACATACAGAAGTTGCCATAACTATGGCCACCGCTCCGAGCCTGGACTTTGAGATTCGCTTGCACGGCGCATTTGATGATTGCTGCGACTTGAGCCGTGGTCTTCGGGAATGTCACAGCGGCCGGTTCGACTGGTATTGAGAGATTGTAGGGCTTGACAAAACCTATTTGATAGAACGGCTTCCCAGGAAACGCGTAGAGGCTATCATCACCACCAAGGGCTGCGATGATCGACTTCTCTAGCGCACTCTGTGATGCCCCCATTTTGTGCACCACCTTCGGCTTATTTTATAGTGTGTAACGAGTGAAGATTTTAGAGTAGAGTATTGGCCTAGGGGTTGGTTGGGTATTTATTCACGCGTAATTTCATTGATGTGGTATGTAAGGTATACCAATCTTGGTACGGCTGTGCTCAGGTGGCTTTCTAAAACTGCAGGTACCATTGGAGTTTGATATCTGATCACGAGCCCTCGCAGTCAGCAATCTACACAGTAAGCCCAGCTGAGAGATTCAGCTGCGCCGTCATTCCTATATCTCTTATCACAACCATATGCCGTGTGACACCACCATGGGTAAAGAGTAATAGATCGGTCAAGTTCATTGCTCTGCTGAATGTGATACTTTGGTGAATTTAAGGTGTGAACAAGGTGACACTATGCGGTTGTACTAAGAAGACGGCTACTACCTACCGGATGGAGCTATACCTCCTGGACCCTGCTGATCAATATTGGTGTCAGGTACAAGCCTCTCACTAAGTTCAGAGGCTACGCTTCCATACATCCACCTGGTATTATTACAATGGTGGCGCACTGCGTCGTACAGGGTCTTCTACATCACAAAAACTGCTTATTGCTTAAAGTACTGTAGTGGATTACAGCCTACCCAATAGATAGTCGTCGGTCTCAGGTTCTGCATGATCACGCGATAGTTTTGATACTTGAGGCCCATCCGAACTCAGACAAGCAATTGGCTCGATCTCACGGAAAGCAAAGAAGGCGCAATTACAGAAGGCAGAATCAAGGTGCAAGGAAGCATTCATGCGACGCTTAAATAACAATATTTGTGGCGCTTAAATAACAGTACATATGTAACGCTTAAATAACAAGATATGCCACCCGCCCCAAATGGGATCCGCTCCAAAACGCCTATATATGCCCAATATCAAAATACACACTCATCGCCTCAACTCGCGATATTCCCCATTTCATATACAGCCACTTTATGGCTTAGACAACTGCTCTTTCCTGAAGAACCTCAAAAATCCAAGAGTAATGAGAAGCTGAAAGGCCAGCCCGATCCAGAACCACGGCCTGCTCAAGCCCGGTAGCGGCCCCACAGAAAAGTCGGGGAATAGATCGCCCTGCCCATCCCTGTTTGGCGATGTAGCCCTCGCCACCATTGTCGCGACGGATCCAAAGATTTGTGCTCCGACAAGGGTGTATGCGATATGCAACCTCGTAAGAGTCTGGAGGAGGATCATACCGAAGCCTACACCCTGGAAGGCGTCGAGGACACCGAGCCACAGCCACAGCGAGCGTGAAACAAGCGCCGATGCTAGTGGCGAGCCTGTCCAAGGAAGGAGGATACCGATGTTGGAGGTAGCCCATAGGATCTGGGCCCAGCGGGGAGCAATTAGACCGATTGCGAAGAGAGGAAGAATCCAGGAGTGGGCCTGAGAGAGCTTGGCGAAGAGGAAAAGAAGTGCGGCCCACACGATTATAAAGAAGAAGATGGCGAGGAGAGCAATCTGGTAGACCTGTGCAGCTTGGCTGCTCCAGAGGTATTGCCAGTTGCGGCCGGTGGAGGCGGAAAGGAAGTAATTTTGAATGATTATGACAACAAAAAACCAAATGACGATGTTACGGCGCATGATGGCCTTGTAGAATGAAGGCACATGGCCAGGAGCTTGGCGGTAGTAGGACGGTAGTCCGAAGTAGCAGAGTGCACCGATACCCCAGATCAGGCAGGCAATAGGGATCATGATGCCAGTGAATTTGAGGCTGGTGGTTGTAATCATGCTGTCGGAGAGGGCGGCACCGGTGCCGAGGACGTTGTTTTGGTAATTACCCCATGCCCAGAGAGCGACGACGTAGATTTGCTGGGTGCCTTGGATGACACAGGCACGGAAAACCCAGGATTTGATAGGGGAACCTGGACGAGTAAGTTAGTTTCAGCTTGCAGATGGAATGAGATGGTAATTCAACATACCTCCTTCGTCACCAAAGTTCAGAGCGAAGAAAATTGAACCTGAAGGCGACGCGGCGGCATACAATCCCGTTGCAACATTCTCCAGCCAAGTTTGGGCGACTTTGGAGCTATTGGCGACTGGTACAAGACCAAGCAGGAAGAATGCAGATCCGTAGAAGATGAAAGGAACAGAGAGAACATATACAGATGGGGCTCTGCGGAAAAGAATCCACCAGACTACAGAGAAGGCGATGTAGATGGCTCCAGTGGCGTAGATAATGCTGGCAGAACTGGCTGTGCCAGATAGCAGTGTGACTTGATATGAGTTGGCAGCCATAATCTGACCGAAGGCAAGAACAAAACTGTAGACGGGCCAGTCGCCAATACGGCGCTGCATCAAGTATCTGATGCCGGTAGGGGGCTTGTAGTCCTGTCCAAGTAGCCACTCGTCATCATCATCATCGCCCATGTTGTAGGCTTCGTGCTCCCCATCGTATAGAACAGGGGTAGGGCTTGCGCGGGGGTTCTTCTTGACAAGGACAGATGAACCGCTGCTCGAGCGGTTTCTTGATCTAGATCGAGAGCGGGATCGGGATCCAGAGCGGGAGCGATCGCTTGAGCGTCCCAGCTTGGCATTTTTAAAGTCGCTATACCACTCTCGCTCTGACTTCACGAGGTAGTCTTCAATGCACAGTGCATCTTCAGAGTTCCCAGCTGATAGGTCCGCAAGCTTTCCCTCAAATGCCTTGTAGTACTCGCCCTTGCTGTCAGTGAAATCAGGGTCGACCTTCTGCAGCAGGAAATCTTTCTTGTCTCCCACCACAGTGTTCAAGCTTAGCATAGAGACAGGGCGGGAGCGAGATTGATAATGAATACCCAGGCCATCCCTAGACCTCGATTGGTTTCCGAGTAGACCGTCTCCCTCGTCTCGAGACGGGCCTTCTTCGCCCTCGGGAGGAGTCGGTATATCGCGAGACAATAACGAAACAGGCTTGGAAGGGTCAGAGATAAGGCTATCGCGGTCACGTCCATCTCCAAGGTCATTGTCGTCGTCGCCCATGTCAAGGGGACTGCGGCGACGGGCAAAGTCTGACTCGTTCAAGGTAATCTGTGAAGCGGCAGCAGTGCTGGGCATAGAGTTATCAGGGTTGAAGTAGACAGGATGTAAAGGAGGCGAGTTTCCGCCGGTTGGCGTTGCATCCATACTCGCCGATCGAGAGTACATCCCGCTTACCGGTCGAGAATATGTGCCACTGTTGCCGCGCGAACGACGTCCAGGTAATGGGAGGCTCAAGCCACTCCTAGGGCCACCTCTTTCAACTTCCTTGACGTGGGTATTAATCGCACTAGACTGAAGGTTCTCTAATTGTTCAACCCAAGCGGCGACGGGGAAACGTTGCTTTGCAGATCTAGCTCTCATCTTTCGGCGAGTTTCGGTCTTAGAAGCCAAAGCTTCTTTGATAGATCCCTTGAATTGGCTAAGCATGTGAGCGGTAGTGGTCGACTCAACAGTAAACCACCAGCCGGGCATTTGACCGAGTCCACCAACGCGAGCTCCGACACCAAGAGCACCCTTACGACCGAACTCGACGGCGACCAAACCAAACGGCTCGTCACGGGATGGGATAAGAGCAAACTCGGCACCACTGAAAATGAAAGGTGGGAGAGCGGTGAACTCGGGTTTCGAGTACACACGACCAGGGTACTTCTTCATCATGACATCCAACTTGAGAGCAGCGAATTTACCATAGAGATCAATGACCGGACCAACAGTAAGGAGCTGCACCTTGGGGTTGCTTTCCAAAACCGCGGGGAAGACATCGGCAATCAAATCAATGCCCTTCTGCATACTCCAGCGACCGACAAAGACAAATAGTTCGGCATCCGGATCCTGATTCAAGCCAGCCCACTCTTGGGCCTGGCCCTTAAGTCCGGGGCGCGCGGCTTCAAAAGCCTCGTCAATGACGACTTTGCTATCATCCTGCTTGCCGGTCCACTCACCCAAATCTGTAGGATCAGGGTTGGGGAGTTGACCGATTTTCTTCAGACCCCAGAAAATGGGGTAGCGAGCGTGAGAACGAGCACCATATTTTGCACTAACACCGACGGCGCCAAAGCCTTTCTGGTGGAGGCGGATGTACGAGGCTCCGGCGTGGAGCAGATTGAAGACATCTCCAAATTGGACATATCTTTCCACGATATCCGCGGGGAGATTGAAGACTGAACAGACCTCGTTGAATTCCTTGGAATTCCTCAATGGCCATAGACCTTGGAACTCGGCATTGTGGAGAGATAAGCAAACGGGGATAGTGCGATCAGGAAGCATGTATAGGGGTGCCGCAGCTCCGTGGTAATCGTTGATATGGTACAGATCAATGGGGAAACGAGCAATTGCAAGGGCAATACACTGATTCCAGGTGGAGTAATAGACGGCGGATTCCAGATCGTCCATTCGTGCCGGATAGGGATCAGTCTTCGTCTGCTTTCTGAAAACAGGTGCATCCAACAGGACGTATGTAATGTTACGCAGGATGTGGTACTGGACTTCAACCTCATAAGTAGAACCAAGAATTGTCACAGACATCGGCTCGGCGCGTTCAGCTTCGGGGTATTCAACGCCACCGACACAAGGAACAACCCAAATCAGATCTTGATGGCCAAGGTTCTTTCCCATAAGTTGCGCCATGACACCGAGACCACCGATCTTGATCTTGATAGCCCAATCTTCAATATCGTACTCCATAGTAGCAATAAGGATGGTTCTTCTGTCTGCAACCGCGCCGGCTGCACCAGGCACGAGAGACAGGCGAGAGGCAGCTGCGCTGCCAGGAATCAGGGCCTTGGACTTCTGCTTGCCGCCAAACCTCTTTCCAATAAAGGCAGGAACCAGAGCTCCCATTCCCTTTACACTGACACCGACCTTGTTGAACTTGACAGAGTAGAATGCTCCCATAAATCCCCAAACAGCGAGAAGACCAGTTGCGATTGGAGCCACTGTGCTAACGACGAAAACGACAATCTGGAACCACATGTTTCCAGTTGGTTTAATCGTATATGCAAGTGTGCCGTCATTTACTGACAACTGATATCCAAGATACGGCATTTCCGGTGCGTCTTTGAGATCAAACGATGCAAGTCGGAGGGTTGGCGGAGGCGTGCGATCGAGAATTTGATCATTGTCAATATCGCCAAAGACAGCAGTCTGATCGGGCAATCCATCGGGATTAATGCCCCATTGATTAAGTTGAAGTTGTCCTGGCCACTCAGAGATGAGGTCATATTTCCACCATCCATCCTTGTCCAGACGGAAGGTATTGAGGATACCAGAATCAGCACCAAAGCCGTTGAACGAGCCGAGAGCGAACAGGTTTGGGATTCTCCGGGGCGGCGAGTCAAGATCACCATGCTGGACGTAATCAGAGCTGCCAGAGAGCCGGTTGTAATACTCGACAATAACATGCTCGCCTTGCCACTTTTGCTTATCTGTTCCTGTCCAGTTCTTCGGTGGAATGTTTACTTCTCCGCCCTTATACAAGTACCAATCGCTATAATGCGTCCAATCCAATGTGTATCTCCACAAATCAGCACCAGCTGCCTTGTGATTAATGAAGAGGGTGCCATTGTCACGGCGCTGTAGCAGAGTGGAGCTGTAGTTTGCCGATCGAGGGAATGTAATCGGGTTGTCCTGTGCCCCAGTACGGAAAAGAAACTTATCAGTCGACCCAGTTGATTTGGTTCCGGTTTCCATTGAAACATTTTTAACTGTAATAGCGTGTACACCGTGACCGACACCAGTGAGTGTTGCACTGAACTTCCAGACGCTGGGGATGTTTCCTGGAACATTAAGTTCAACCTGAGCAGGCACATTGGCACACTTGACAGAGCCTTCGAGTATAGAAGCTTTCGTAGCATCTTCTGTTTTGGATTCAATTATAATCCCGTCTGTCACACTAGTACAGCTCATTTCGTTCGAGAAATATAGTGCTATCTCGATATCTTCTTGCTGGCCAAGCGGAACAGTCGAATTTAGTCGTGCATCGTGCCCTGGAAGAAACCTCGTTATCATAGGATTGGGTGCAACCCATTTGGACGTCGGTACATATGCCCTAAACTCGTATGGCTTTAGGGAGACTGTTTTCAAACAACCGCTTGTGAACTTGGGTGGAGGTGCCGTGGTTGTGGGTTTAGGCTTTACCGTGGTCTTTGTGCTTGAAAGCTTAGCTTTCCCAGTTGTGGAAGCCTTCTTAGCAGTACCCGTATCGGTAGAAGATTCAACATCGTCAGTAGTAGCTTTTGTAGCAGTTGGAACATCAGTCGCCGCAGGCTCATTCGCAGTTTCGGCTGCAGTCTCTGCCACAGTTTCGGCGGCGGTTTCTACAACTTGTCTAGCCTTCACAGCTGCTGCAGTAAAATCCAAAGAACCGAATTCAGGTACCACCTTTCCTGCCAAAAGAGTGACCTCGTCATATGGGTAAAATAAATTTCTGAGAACACTTCCTGGCGGGAAAGGGGCCACTAATGCAAGGTCGTCGACGAGGCAGTTGAATGCGTAATTGACAGTCACATTGTCATTGTGGTATAGGAGCCAGACTTCCTGCTTGCCCTGGCCTCCGGAAAGGCTAAGATCTTGGAGTTTTGGAAGTCCGCTTCGGTAGGCACTCCAAATACCAACTTCTCGTGTTTGCTCGCCAATTGGGATTTGCTGGGTCTGGTTTGACAGAGCCTGGAGGAATAGGCCATCATTAAGAACCGGGTAATTGAGCCTCATTTGGTGCATGGCTTTGATGATGTTACGGATCGGATGTGAGGGGTCTCGATGGTCCAGGGAAACCTTGTCGTCTTCACAACCTTTCTGGGCATTCACATCCCCGAAATGCGAGTATTGCGAGGAACTCAAGTTGTAGCATCCATGAGCCTGCCACGCCACAGAAGCAGACATAGCTTGTCTACCGTAGAGGTAATTTGCGGCCGTATTGTCAAGCAGGTAGAGTCCTTGTTCTTCTCCATAGTACATTAAGGGGATACCAGGCATGTGGATGGTAGTGATAAAGCTGCCCAAAAGCTGCTTCTCGACTCCATCTTGGATTGCAGGCCAGCGGAAAACGTCTAGAAACGTAAGTTATGATATCTCGAGAGTTACTACTGCGGCTTACCTTGATTCGCTGTTCCGTACATGTGCCTTGGGTCCAGCTTGTTGGTATTAGGGTTCACCAAGTCGTTACTGCGAAGCAGCACGTTCCATGTCTCCACCCAATCTGCTGGGACATCATACAAACTGTCATCAAAGCCTTGCATTCCAAGAAACCTCGTTAGGGATCTATAAACGGAGTAATGAAACGCCGCAGCATCATAAGCGCCATGGTCTTCGTCGCGCATAAAAAGAGTTGCGTTGGAGGCATTGTTGAGATTTACTGCCTCATCCAAAGTGATATTCCCGAATTGCTCTGGAGTACGTCCACGGCCGAGATAAAGACTACCGAAAGTGTTCCCTCCGGAAATTTCTCCAGCAATGAAAAAATTGTCTTTGCCGACTTCGCGAGCGCATTCTCGAATACTCAAATTGATGTCTGCAAGCGCGTCAAGCGTGATTTGTGTTCCCTTATCGAAGCGATAACCGTCAATATCCAGCTTTTGGATCGTCAGGCAAGCGAAGTTCTCCAGTTTTTCGCGAACTGAAGGCACCCATTCCCTGAGACGATCCTGCACCGATTGGTATTTTCCCAGCTATAATTCCAAATTAGTTGCATCCTGCTGTGGGCCACAAGAGTGTTTGCTAACCTGGTTTTGCCAGTCCGGAAAAAAACCGACGCCTGGGATATCTCCCGCCTGGTCAAAGTCCGAATCGTAGCATCCGCCCAATTGACTCAGGACATCCTCGCCCACCTCATGGCCGGTGCTGTCCCAAAATGTTGGATATGCGCATGTCTCATTATATTTGTCCTCGGTCTGAGGGTGGAAGTCGTGGTATTGCCTCGTCTTGTCGCGGAGCACAACTTTATATTCGGTTGGCTTGAATGGCGCAGAGTCGTTTAAATGGCCCTCAAATCCGTGCAAGTCTCCCATGGTTGACATTGTTGTATCGACAATTATGTACACTGTTTAATCAACACCAATTAGCCACCACAACGCGCAATAGGGGGCAACATGGAATGCTTACTGCCCCGTCGGTGGATTTCATCCACCATCTTTCGATACAATTCGAGGTTGCCATAATGCTGGTCCAAAAGTGTGAAGTCCAACGGCGAGTAGGAATCTGCGCCCCATGGGAAATTTAACCAAGGTGTGCCAGCAATATACAGCCCTTTCACGCCCATTCCTGAGATATAGTCCAAGCTATCGATCAGACCTTGGATATCTCCGCCGTGCCGCAGCATCGTTTGCATCGAGTCGTGCTCAAAAAGTGTTCCATTGATATTATCGTTTTCCGGGTCGCCATTGACGAATTTGTCCAGGAACAAGGTGTAAAATGGGAACCGCCAGTTCGTCGGCGACGGGTGGTATGTGTGCCCATTCCATTTGTTGCTGACGGCTCCAAGCGTGGGGTCATCTTCGTTCAGATTGTATCCAACATACTGCTGCTCAAATCTGAGCGCATTGCTCCCCACGGCATACAACCCCCATAATGCGATTCGCAGCAGCGAAGCCATGGCTGGCGACGCCTATCCCGTCTCTGCAGGCAGAAGTGAGGGAGGAGTGGTATGGTCTATAGTACAAGGCTACAGGCGCTCGCTCGCGAAACGGGGTCAACGAGTTGGAGCTGCAGGTATGTTCGACAAGACGCAAAACCTGGAGGCGGTGGTTTTAAGGATTAAGAAATCTGCAAGACAAGAAACAAAAGTCAAATCGGCGGCCGAAGGAAGCACATATTTTTGGATGTCGCCAAAATACTACCCAAGTGGGCTGCTGGTGCACGGTGTGTGCACATCACTTTTATAGGATCTAACATAACTTCCCGGGATGCAGCTTATCTCACTCCTTGGCCAACCGGTGACAAGCTACACTAACTTTAGGATGGCAGAGTACGTAGTATGGAGGTAGTGAGATGCCGGTTATGTCCCCAACATTCGTTGGAATCATTGGAGTCACGATTAGGCGCTCAATCAGAGCATTATCTCATAGCCTTTGCCATGCCGCTCATGGCGCGGCTACATGAGTATATCCTTGGCGCTCATAGGGCTATGCATACATACTCTTTTCAAGGAGATTCCCTCGGATGAAGCCGCGCCTCTTCTCGGCAACGCCACAACTCGCCCAGTCAGACGGACCTGAGCGAAGGATATGAGACTTTCCAACCTTACGTACGTGAAGCTGAATCTCTCTGAAATCGATACATGACCGCCACACTTCGCCAACAATTATGCATCCCGTCCCCTCCTTGGCGGAAATTTTGATGGCCAAACCGAGATAAAGGGTCAAACAGGGCTGAGAGGGCCCTGCTTACTGATACCGCTATTGGCTGAGATATCGAAGGATGCACCCACACGTCAATCTATTTCAGCCGTACGCACTGGTGCGCTGTCCCCGCCACTATTGAGTACCAAGCAAATGTGACGGATCTGGGGACTCCGCTCACCCGTCTTCCACGAGTATAGGCAGTACAGCATCGTTGTCTTAGTTCGAGCTGCGGTGGCAATATCTTAGACCTCATTGACGCCAAAGCCGCCAGTACTCCATTCACATGGCGCTGAGAATATTCTGGATACTGTCTTGCTTATTCGGCCAGGTGCGCCGCAAACGGCACAGTCATTCCGCAGGATCGCATATCACTAATATTGGTGTTGCCAGGATGGCAGTCCAATCTAAAACTGACCGTTCAATTCTCATCAATTGCTTGTGCAAATGCCGGCGTCTCATTCGTTGGGCGGGGTAGCTCCAGTTAAGCACAAGCCGGACCCGCCATTTAGGGTCTACTGCTCACTCATCAGCCACAATTCCCAGTCTAGCGTGGCGCGAGTCAACTAGCAGCATTGCCAGAATTAACTGTAGCGCAAATTACGCGCTCCTTAGCCTACATCCTTTGAAGGAGATGTCGCCTATCAACCCCTGAGTTGACAAATTTTGCCGATGTGGCCCTCGAATTTCCTTTTCCCGTCGAAGGATTGAACCCCTGCACGCGCCTGGCTCCATCAGAAGCTAGCCGTCCAAAAAAATCGTCGGTTGTTGATATGGTCATCTTGATCTCAGCCTCCTCTGCCAAGCCACCAGTGAGTGCCACAACCGACAAGAATAGAAACATTTTCAGGATGGTAGAATGCGCGAGCGTTAAGGATCCACGAAAGAGCCTCTGGACATATTATTACATTCCATCTCCACGCCACAGCTCCACATCATGCCTTGTACTCGCTATCTCCGGATGCAGAGTTGTTGGTGTGGCATGGTGTAAGCTGACGCGATGGCCTCAGCATTTGTCATACGTCCGTTGGCCGTGCCGTTGATATTCTCGCCAACCACCCCATAGAGGCCAATGCGGACATGCCCAACCCCACGCTGTCATTTGCGCTCAACCCACCCGACGAACCGGTCAGAGCTATCACGTGAAAACGCGCAATGTGAAATGGGGATTGTGGTGTTCTTGGCTGTCAGACATATCATCCATCCAAGCACATCCCGGACTGTAAACCTGGACATTGCCCAAATATTGCTCGGGTTGTCAGACTCATTGCTTGGCATTCCAGGTAACATATATGAAGCATGCTGACGCCCCGCTACCATGGCCTTGATTCTGGGTTCTCCCAACGAATATGGACTGGGCTCGGCTCTCACCAGACTGATAGCTCCCATAACCAGCTATCAAAATCCGAAGCACGGGCTGGCAACTAATGCATAGAGCATGGTAGCTTCCCTTTTCTCCCTTCCTCGTCCCACGGAGGCTCGTTTTTAAATCTATGCATGTATGTGAGAGATAAGGGGGTTCCAGGACGTAAAATCACAAGTAATAACGTACTTGATAATAATATCGAAGAAAAGGGCGCAGTCTCGTAGTATGCACATGCAGTGCAGTAGCGGCGCGTAAACGACTGTCTTGGCGCCTTGTGAGGTTAAACAAGATCTGACAGCTGAGTATATATCACGCATCATCTTACTCAGTGGTAAGAACGATGGTGTCTTACTCCTAGCAGCTTGGTATGCTTAGTATGGGAGGCAAACATAAGCCCTTGTTATAGAATGCACTATTGTGTCTTACTCCTGACGGCTTGGTATGGAAGGCGCACATGGTGTTGCGCCGAGGAAGGAACGATGCTGCTCTAGACCGCTTAGTCACTCATCAGTGTCCCAGGTCTATCTGAGAACTCCATGTTTAACACTGGGGGCTTTAACAAGACGTGGACAGTATCATATTTGAGATCTGAGTGTAATTTTTCACAATATCATTTTTAATTGTGCGATTTTGAAGAAGAGAGTAGACTAAGTCTGTGGCCGTTCTTAAAAATAATACGATATATTTTCACCAATTTAACTTATTATTATTTTCGGCACCTTAATATTTTCGCACGAAAAATCCGGTGCCTATCTGCCACTGAGGTAATTTATCAAGACTATAAGATATTTAATAGAGCAACTCACTTATTCGTAGCACTTCTTGCTTGCACCGGACCAGTATAATTAACATTGCCAAGATTAATCACGTGATTGGACAAATTGTCGTCCGCATTTGGAAGCCATCGTGATCCACTTTTGGCCTCGACCTCCCATACTACACGCATGCTCCATCAACTACATAACTTACAACTGCGAATCGCCTATGCCTCGCATTTGTATGCTCTGCCGATGGCCATCTAAGCTTCGTAGACGAGCACGGCGCTCGCGGATGTTGACAATGATTATCCTCCTCTCGGTCATGTGCATCCTGGTCACCCCCTTATACATCATATATAAGCCGCCGAACGTCTTGATACGGTACTTCCAGTACCGCTGGCCGGATGTTCTATGGCGCGTCCCCACAACGTCCAAAATGATCGCGCTTACGATCGATGATGCGCCTTCAAAGCATACGGCAGAAATTATGGACATCCTCAAGGAAAACGACGCGAGAGCAACGTTCTTTGTCATAGGCTCGCAGGTAGAAGGGCGCGAAGAGAGGTTGAGAGATTTGGTGCTCAGTGGGAACGAGCTGGGGAACCACGCCATGCACGATGAGCCTTCACGCTCATTGAGCGACTCTACGCTTGTCGCCGAGGTTAAGGCTGTCGAGGAGATGGTCCTCGAGGCATATACGGCCGCAAGCGTTGAGCCACCGCCAAAGTATTTCAGGCCTGGCTCGGGGTTTTTCAGCGAGCGGATGCGCGAGACTATGGGAGGGTTGGGCTACAGGCTGGTCCTGGGCAGCATTTATCCTCACGATCCGCAGATTTCATTCTGGCGGCTTAATGCGAGACATATTCTGAGTATGCTACGGCCGGGTGCGATTATTATTTGTCATGATAGGCGAAGCTGGACTGCGCCTATGCTCCGGAAGGTGCTTCCTGAAATGCGGCGGAGAGGCTACCAAATTGTCACCGTTTCGGAACTGCTGAAGGCGAGGACTTGACGTCGTTGCAAGTCTCGTCTCTATGGACGAAACAGCCTTTTATGTTGCCGAGCCATTTGTATGTTTGTGTCTATTGGCCATCGAAATCGGCGACGATTCTGCTCAACATTTAATGGAGCTATTGCCGATGGAAGGCCGTCGTTACCTATTTGCGGAATATCAAAACCAAATGACTGGTCACTACAAGACAGAAAGAGGGAGTCATGGTATGGGCTGTATCGATAAGGTTAATAACAGGATGCCTGCGACAATGACAGCGTTGTATAGTACAATAGTTATGTATTATGATAGATATCCAAACATTTTATTCTGAAGCTATATCCGTGCCCGACATGTTTCCAAAGGCGGAACGCCCTTTCCATTTGACAAGTGAGGATTGGTAAATCAGCTGTGTGGACTCTAGCCCAAGTCTATAGTGTATGAAAGGTTGGGGCATCTGAAGAACAAACAGTAATCAAGCAGCAAACATGTGATAGATAGAAGTAATCGTTATGTACTATGCCCAACCTTGTCAAACTGTGTAGGCAAGGTGTATAATTATATGCTGAAAAAGTGGCTGTTACCACCGCGCCGAACAATATTCCCTTCAATAGTCATCAAACTCCCTTCAGACAATCATAAATGGAGCCCCCACCCCATCTGAAAATTGCCGTCATAATCGCGATTGTACCCGTCGCTGCATCAGCTCGCCATCCCTCTTAGCCCATTCCCTCAGAACACGCCTCTGAATCTTTCCACTCTCCAATTTAGGTACTTGCTGAACGAACACTACCCCTCCCACAAGATATTTGTATTTTGCCACCCGCGACTTTATCCAGTATTCGATGTCTTGGGGTGTTACTTTTCCTTTCCAAGCTTCTTGGATCGCGACGTAGGCGCGGGGTAGTTCTTCCTCATCGCTGCAGAATTATTAGTAAAGGGAATCAAGAGAGCCAAGGAAGAACATACTATTTGACCCCTACCACACCTGCATCTGCGATATACTCATTCTCCAGAAGCACGGCTTCTAACTCTGCCGGTGCGACTTGGAATCCATTCACTTTGATGAGTTCCTGTCATCGATAAGTTAGCTGAATACCTATATTCTTGGCAGAAGACGAACCTTTTTCCGATCAATGATCCAGAAATTTCCTTCAGCGTTGCAAACAGCGATGTCCCCTGTCCTCAGCCAACCTTCGGCATCTATTGTTTCATCGGTCGCTGCTGCATTGCGCCAGTACCCAAGAGCTATCTGTGGTCCCCTGAGATAGAGCTCTCCTGGCTGTCCGTATGAAACTTCTCGTCCATAGTCATCGATGAGCTTGCACTCAGTATTTGGCAGCAGCTTTCCAATACTGCCGGTATCATCGACATCGATAGCCAGCATCCCCAACGCCCCACAGGACGTTTCTGTCATTCCGTAGCCTTGTATAATATTGAATCCAAATCTCCTCGAGCAATGATTTTGTAACTCTTTACTTAGCGGCGCCGCGGCACAAAGAGCCAGTGCCAATGAACTGAGATCATATTTGCTGGTGATGGGGTGCTTGGACATCATGACCAGAATCGGCGGCACGAGCTGCAACGTCGTTATCCGATACGTCTGTATCGCGCACAGAAAATCTTCGAAAACAAACTGCTTCATCACATAGACAGGTATTCGCCTTTTGATAGAGACGAGAATTAGATATAGTTGTCCATAGGCGTGGTAGAGAGGGAGAAAACACAGCCAGCGGTCATCGGGTAAGGGGAGCTCTCTCTTGTGAACGAGGTTGAATACGTTTTGAGCGGCGTTAGCAATTATATTGGCGTGGCTTATCATGACACCCTTTGGACGTCCTGTTGTTCCAGATGAATAGTTGATTGTTGCCACTTTTGTCAGAGATTCTTCTGGTGTGAAGTTTGGCCAGGCATACTCGTTGACGCCTTTCGTGTCGAGGAGGACACGCCAGTCAGGGACTCCGAGAACAGGCGTACACTCAACATCTGTGAACTGAAAGATTTTTAAATCAGGTAATCTGGTGTTGGCAATGGCGTCGACAGCTAATGGTACAAAGTTTGGGTGCACAAGTACGACGCTTGGTTGAACATCCTCGATTTGGAAGACAAGTTCTGAAAGCACATGAGAAACGAATCTATGAGTTGATGAGGCACTGACCTCGTAGAGTAAATGCTGTATTTGCTGCACTGAACGTGTAACCTCCGCCGACGATTCCCAGGTATGCTACCGGAACGAATATGTGGTTTGGTGTAAATAGCATAACCACTTCACCCTGGTGAAAACCTGCATTGTTGAGGCCGCTGCTAAAACTCTTGCTCCATTCTAAAACCTGGGCTTCTGAGAGATAGTTGCTTGGATCCTCTGCGTCTATATAGAGCGGCTCATTGCTTGGTTCTGAGTCCGGCGGGAAGAGATATTCCACCAGATTAGTCTGAGGAATACTGATGTGAGGATGAACTGATTTGAGAGGCATTTTCGTTTAGTAAAATGATGTATCGCTTTGTACGCCAGAGAGCAACACAACAGGAATGAGACAGAAGAAAGGACCTGCTTATAACATTTTGTGATTGCCTAAAATGGGGGTAAGATTCACTGTTTATTGGCGAGCGGACGTTGGGACAAGTGCGGTGTGCAGTACAAAGGAGACGCAAGGAGCCAGCAAACATTCCAGATTGAAAGGGTGCGTTCTCCGGGAAGGGGTGCCCAGCCCAACACGTCAAGAGAACGTGGCAGCCTTGTCATAGTTTTTTAATATAGAGAAGGAATCCCCAAAGTACACTACATTGGTTGTCGGGGGTAAGGGGCGCTTTCAGCACCGGATATATTACCACATTGGGGCCAAACGCTTTCCCCTTCGCCTCCAACACCGCACCTCGCATAGTAACACCACAACTTATCATCCTCCGACTGGCCGACAGAGCGGAAAACGACATACGACCGATTACTACTGTATTTATTGGCATTTCACTTCTCGGTTCCATAAGCGACGTGAAATTCGGAAGAGAGAGAAAACGGTTAAAATAGGTGAGACCTCCGATTGCATGTCTCGGATATTCAAGACACGGCATGAAATAACATTACGGGAGCCTGTGCTTATTGAAATATGGGGGGACAAAGTATACTTTGGATTTAAATATAAACTCCTAGTCTGTCTCTACCTATTTCTAGTTCTAAATCGTTACACAGTTTCGATCTTGGGTGGCTCAACTTTGCCACGGTCACGGTTGGCAGCCAGCTTCTTAGGCCCCCCACCATTGTCACGATCATGGCGAGCAGCTTTGACAACATTGTCAGCAGCAGTAACAAACAGCAGGAGCCCTATAAATCCTAGTGCCACCAACGGTGAAGCAATAGAGAAGACAGTAAAGCCATAGGAAGCACGGTGGAAGGCTGTATTGTTCATGAGCTGATCTGTGGCAAGCCCAACTTGCATGGCGGTTAAAACGATGGCGACGTACGCAAAAAACGAAACGATCCAGGCGAAGTTGTGTTCCAGAAATGTGCCATACTCGTGATAGCCGTAGAAGTAGCCCCGCATGAAATGCTCCCTGCCATATTTTACTCGGTATATGCTGTTTAGTCGATTCAGTCTCAGTTCCCCAAACCGATAGCGCGGATTGATCTGCGTCATATGCTCAAAATCATTCTTTTTCATGAAATCAAGGATAAACTCCCTCCACTTCTCATAGGTGATCTCCTCGGGTAAAAGGCGCGGGTGGTTTTGGTTGTCTATTGCCATCTGGTAATCCGACTCGTTAAACACGAGCCAGATATAGCTCAATAGGAATCCCTTGGCGCTTTCAAATAGATTGACGTCCCCGCATAAATTTTGGGTCCAGAAATCGACATTCAGTAGATATCTCGGAAGAGGCTTGATGTAGATCCTGGAGCCGCGCCAAGTAAGGTGAAGGTCCGCTTGCTCCGTGACAATAACAGTGCGTTCCACCATCACCTGGCGGTGAAGTGGTCGCGCCGCCCTCCTCTGGCCCGCCAGCCAGAGATATTTCTCAACCTCTGCAAGCCGGGAGACATTAAGATCGTGTCTTAAGAATTCACTGTAATTGCCATTTGACTCCGTCGTTTTGCATTTGTAGCGTCTATCTTGGTAGACAACCGGCACGAGTACCTTCGCGCCCGGAATGATGCTGTTTGCAAATGGCGCCAAGAGTGGGCCCGGCGGTGTTGGTGTTGGTGTTGGTTGTGGTTGTGGTGTCAGCGCCGGCGGCGGCATTTTTGCAATTACATCACCCGAACCGGCAACTTTTGATCGAGGGTCCAAAACCTAGATCGCTTTATGTTTATGGTGGTGATGCATGGAGATCATTCCGAAAGCTTCCAACGAGGTTACCCCAGAATTATCCGAAACGTCAGTGCAGCGCACGCCGGTAAGGTCCGGGCGGCAAGGCAACCCTGTCTTGACAACCAGTCGAGGCTGAATATATACCAGGGTGACCTGCACTATGGCGGATTCCAACGTAAGGCTTTCACGTCCAGCATGTTGGATTTCATGCATGAGAGGAGGTGAACCCCACGTTGAGCCCCTCCTCCGTGGCCTATCCGGATTTCCCTCCGTCGTGTACTGTACATAGGACGAACATGACATATATGCCGTCAACACACAGCTCTCGTGATGGGTTGTCGAGTTGGGGCGACGAGTCAGTATTAATAGATCGTATTCCACCACCAACCAAGCCCGCAGCGGCTAATTACCATGAGGCATCATACCAGAGCCGAATACTTGGCGCGATCCTTTCGTCAATCCTGTCATCGCGTGGGTTTGGGGGTTGCACACCGTTAAGCGTAAGGCTGAATTTCCAAAGTGATGCTCACATGGCGCATCCTGCACGGAATACTGACAGGCAAATTCTTGCAAATTCAACTAAGGTCTAACTAAACTAAACAGAGCCATCGCATAACTAGAGCAAACATGATAATCATTAAAAATTTCCGTCAAACTACATCTATCATGCACTCATTATGTGCACAAAAACATAACATGACAAAACAAGCGAAGGGGTATAAAAAACAACGCATCAAAACATCAATCTTCCAACAAATAATCACACTGCGGCCGTTGCTTCATAGCGCATCACTTATTTGGCGGCAACAGGGGTGCTCGGTGCTGCTGGGCTTTCGGGAGCGGCAGCCGATTCGACGATCGGAGGTGCTGCCTCTTTCGAGCTGCTTCCGGGCCACAACCACGAACCGAGACGACCAAGCATACTCTTGCGCTTGACGTGACCCTTCTTGAATTTAGGTGTGACCGGTGTGGTTGGCTCATCGGCGGCCTTCTCAGCTGGCGTAGATGGTGCGGCTGAAACTGGTTCCTTGGTCTCAGCTGACTCGGTAACTGGAGCGGCGGCCTCAGTGGCTGGAACTGGCTCGGCTGCTACTGGTTTATGGTCGGCCTCCGAAGTTTCAGCAGTCTTGAAAGAGTCTGATGCTTGAGAAGATTCAGTAGCTGCGACTGGTTCAGCAGGTGCGACGGATTTCGATGCCTCAGTTGTGGCAACCGCAGGCTCGGGAACGGCCTCATTGACCGCCGCGGGGGCCGCGACAGGTGCGGCCTCAGCTGGAACTGATGCCTCAACTGGAGCTGGCTCCTCGACCTTTGGCTCCTCTACTGCGGCCTTCTCGGTAGCGATAGGCTCCTCGGCCTTGGTCGCCTCCTCAGCAACCGCTGGGGTCTCCTCTTTGGCCTCCTCCACAGCGGTGGGCTGCTCAACGGCAGCAGATTCCTCCACCTTCGTGGGCTCCTCTACTACAGCGGGCTCGGCAGCAACTACTGGCTCCTCAACCTTAGGCTCCTCAGCTGCGGCCACCTCCTCAACCTTAGGCTCGTCAGCAACAGCTGCCTCCTCGACCTTGAGCTCCTCAACTGCGGCCTTCTCAGCTACAGCTGGTCCCTCAACAGCAGCGGGCTCTGCGGCTGCAGTAGGCTCCTCAACCTTGGACTCCTCTACCACGGCAGGCGCCTGAACTACAGTCTCTTCGACAACAGCAGGCTCCTCAACCTTAGCGGGCTCCTCGACAGCAGCAGGCCCCTCCGCCTTGATCTCCTCAACCGCAGCAGGTTCCTCCGCCTTGGTCTCCTCAACCGCAGCAGGTTCCTCCACCTTGGTCTCCTCGACAGCAGCAGGCTCCTCCGCCTTGGTCTCCTCGACAGCAGCAGGCTCCTCCGCCTTGGTCTCCTCAACTGCAGCAGGCTCCTCAACTGCAGCAGGTTCCTCAGCCTTGGTCTCCTCGATAGCAGCAGGCTCCTCCGCCTTGGTCTCCTCAACTGCAGCAGGNNGCCTTGGTCTCCTCGACAGCAGCAGGCTCCTCCGCCTTGGTCTCCTCAACTGCAGCAGGCTCCTCAACTGCAGCAGGTTCCTCAGCCTTGGTCTCCTCGATAGC